>CAUYWD010000212.1:0-61738 GCA_963576735.1 Bedellia somnulentella | reverse complement strand
GGTCATTTTACTGATCTCTAATCTGTGAGAATATAAAAAGAAATCCGCTGATTTAATAATGCATCCTTGATCGATGTTAAAAAATCCGTAATTTTTCAGTTGCACCTGGGTGATATGATCGTCGCATACTAGCTTTACATGGGTTGGTTCGCAATAAAAATAAAAATATTTGTTTAATTTTGTCAGTTCTATCCACCTGTTCTCGCATGACTTGGTAATAGTTTCACATGATTTGAAATAGGGATTCTTTTTGCAGAAACTCTTATCGTCCTTGATATAATAAATTCTGTTTTTGACGTTGCATAGTAAGATTTCGGGGTTTTTATGTATGCAAGCTTTTATATCTTGTTCAGTGATATCTATGAATGAGTCTTGTCTGAGGTTTACGGCAACATACTCTGACACTGGTACTATCGCAATTTCTTTGTTGTGGTCTAGTAAGCGTGGAATAGGTATGATTCTTGATATCTCATACAAGTCGTCACCGATGAGTGGAATCAGGATTTCAAATATAATGTATCTTGTGGTTACCCGGGCTCGAACTTCCAATAAATTATATATTTCTGATAAGCTGTCTGTTTTCATGATAGGTAAGGAGAGGTCTTTCGGTAGCTGTTCTGTAATAGTTCCCAACTCGTGTCTCAACTGATCAGGGGTAATAAGGTGAAAGTTGAACTTTCCATTATAAATATTAGTAACAGTATCAAGTAGTGTAAGCTGTATTTTGTTCAATGTAGATACAATATTATTTGCAATCATAGCGGTGGTTATAAAGTCGTTCATGATCGATAGATTTTGCATGTTGCTTTGCATCTGATATACTGATTTATCTAAGGTATTGAATTTTCGGGTTATAAATTTGTAGTGCTTATCGATCACACTTTCCGTACGTTTTAACATGTTAAACTCAGCCTCAACTATTGAAGTACTGTTTTTCCAAAGCGAGGCCAAATGTTTCTGATTTTCTTTAACAAGATTTATATCTCGTTTATATTGTTCGGCAAAACGAGCATCAAGTACACCAAACAAACTATTTGCTGCGTATCCAATTACATCGATAAGGCCGCGTCGCTGCCGGTGACTGCTAGACGAGGTGTCGCCATTATGATTAGTTAGGATATTATTATTGTATTCGAGTTCGGCCACCTCATGGTTAAGCTGCAACATAATACCTTCACAGTGCGACGAGTCTTTTATTTTCATACATAAATTGTTTAGGTAGGTTATGTACCTTTGAAGAGCCATGTTACCGTCTCGATAAGGTTGAGTATCGTAAAACACAATTAAGCGCCATTTATCTCTTATCAGTTGCATGTCTGTAATGCGATCGAAGTATACGCTATTATTGTTTTGGAGTGTTGTCATGTTGTAGGCGCATTCTGAGGGCGGGGTTGACAGAAGTACTAAACATAATGTTAATAATGAAGATAAGACAAATCCTACTGTTTTCCTTGATCTTGAAACTGATTTTGGTTGTGGCTCAGGAATGTCTTCCTTAACTGATTTTATTTGTGTTTCTGACTGATGAACGGGTAAGACACAGAGTTTGAGGATTGGTCTTCTCAATATGCCATTTTTTGTCTTTACGGTCACAACTCGGACATAACCATCTGTACCAGGATGTAATTCCAATACCCGACCTAGACACCATTTGCCTGGTGGAAGGTTGTCTTCTTTTATTATGACGACGTCATTGATTTTAATATTTGCTTGTGGCTGCCTCCACTTGCTTCTTATTGGTAGGTTGCTCAAATATTCATCTCGCCAACGACGCCAAACATCGTTCACAATTTTTTGGGTTAAGTGCCATCTTGTTCTGAGATCTGTTTCCGTATTATGTATGGTTAGCGTCGGTCCACTAGATAGAAAGTGTGACGGAGTGAGTACGTCTAAGTCATTCTGGCTAAGGCTGGGTGTTTCATTTCCGGATCCAATGCGGCATTTTGGAGCCTGCCACCTATTCTAATAATTCCATCTACATCTAAAAATGGATTGAAAATACTAAGTTTACTTTTCTTGCTTACGTTTTGATTTTCATTTAAGTTTGTTATTTCATTAAAAAATATTTCTCTTTGTGTGAATTTTACTATGAGGGACGTGGCTGTCTTAAGTTCAGCTAAAGTCAGGTTTTTTCTATTTTCAGTTCTGTATGTGAATCTCAGTACCCAGGCCAGTATTCTAGTCGCTCTTGTTATTGTACTTTGCTTGTTTAAAATCTGCTTTATGACGTTGTTTTCGAAGGATACTGTTACATTGACATGCTTATTTTTCTTAAGCTCTTCATTTGTGTTATACATTTGATTTAAAGGTTCAGGTTCGAATGTTGTTAACCACTGCGGACCCATCCACCACATCTTTAATTCTTTTAGTTGGATAGCGGTGAGGCCCCGACTTGCACAGTCAGCTGGATTTTCTTTTGATTTAACGTATCGCCAAGTATCTGCCGGCATGATTGTTGTAACTTGTGTCACGCGGTTTGCAACGAATGGCTTCCAACGATCTGATGGCCCGCTAAGCCAACCAAGCACAGCCATGGAATCAGTCCAGCCATAGGCTTGCACCGTATAATTTCTCAGACTTTTTACAATTGTATCCATCTATTTGGCTAATAATAAAGCGCCGAAAAGCTCAAGTCGTGGCAAGGATGTGCTTTTGTTTAACGGGACTACTTTAGTTTTTGCTGCTACTAAAGTAATAGTCACTCCGGTGGCTTTTTTAACTTTACAATAAACCACAGCTGCATATGCTTTAGTGCTGGCATCGCAGAAACCGTGAAGTTCACATATTTCATTCTCTTCTGTTTGAATCCACCTGGGTACTTGATAGGTACTAATAATTTCTATACTGCTCTTTATCTTATTCCACTCGTCACATATGTGTTGCGGAACAGGCTCGTCCCACTGTGTGTTGGTTTTCCACACATCTTGAAATAGTATTTTTAGTTTAGTGGTAAGCGGGGCAAGCCAGCCGAGAGGGTCAAAGAGCTTAGATATATCTGATAGAAGCACTCTCTTGGTTGGTCGTTCACACACTGAGAAGTCTTTAGATTGAAATGTGAAATTATCAGTGTGTGGGTTCCATCCAAGCCCTAAAGCTTTGGTTGATTCATTCTGCTTGAAATCAAAATTTTCTTGGTTGTCTATGTCTGCTTTTACGGATTGTAGTAACTCGGGTGTATTAGACTTCCACTTTCTTAAATTAAAACCGCCTGACTTAAGGAGGCTTATCATATCTGATTGTATTTGTTTAGCACCATCTATTGAATGTGCCCCATAGATCAAGTCATCCATGTAGAACGATTCTTCGAGAACACAAGGAGCTAAACTGTTGGGGTAGTTCTTCTTCTCATCATGAGCCAGCTGTTTAAGGGTTCTCATGGCTAGAAAAGGCGCTGCTTTGGTTCCGTACGTAACTGTGGTGAGCTTAAAGTCTTGCAACTGCTTTTTGTTACTATCTCTCCAAAAGATCATTTGCAGGTATTGATCTTCTTGATTTATCCATATTTGTCGAAACATTTTCTCAATATCAGCGGTAAAAGCAAATTTGAATTGGCGCCATTTGATTATGAGGCTCTGAATATCTTGTTGCAAATTAGGGCCGCGACACATTAATTCATTTAAACTTACACCCGTTGATGTTTTTTGAGACGCATTAAATACTACACGTAACTTAGTAGTAGTAGACTCCTCACGTGTCACACAATGATGAGGTAAATAACAATGAGTAATATTATTGTTATCTTTCATTGATGGTGTCATATGACCGAGAGCTAAATACTCATCGATAAACAATTTATAATTTACTGCCGTAACTTGATTTTTACTGAGTCTCTGCTCCAGCTTATAAAATTGTGCCATTGCTTTTGCTCTCGATTTCCCTAATAATTCTTGGTAATTATCTTTGAGAGGCAACCGGACCTCATAGCGTCCATCTGACCGTCTGATTGTGGTATCTTGATAGTATTTTAGGCACATTAAGTCGGAATCGGACAAGTCAGTCTGTTCGGAAGTTATCTCTTCGGTTTCCCAGAACTGCTGGATATCTTGTAAGTTATTGAGAACTACATTGCAGTGGAAAGTTCTTGCGTTTCCACTTAAAATCCAACCAAGTTGGGTTTGTTGCGCGACAGGGAGAGACGAGTCAGCTTTACATACGCCATCCATTAAGATATGTGAATAAACGTCTGCTCCTAATAATAAATCAACCGGGCGACTGATATTGAATTCTGGATCTGCCAACTTGATATGGTCTAAATATGCCCAATTTGGTTTCGCTACAGACTGGTTTGGTAGAGGTTTTATAAGTTGATTCATTATCAAAACATCAGTTTCAAAAGTAAACGAGCTGATGGTTGATAAGCACTTGATAGTTATCATCCCTTTACACTTACTTTCTTTGTCACCAACACCCGAAATTATACCATGGCATTTCTTTCTAGGCAACATTAACCTCTGTGCCGCTTTCTCAGTGATAATTGATATCTGAGACCCTTGGTCTAATAAGGCACGCATTGTATAAGATGATCCGTCCGCGGCTTCAATATTTAATAAAGCCGTTGGTAATAAAACTTCATACGAGCCACTCTGCAGTGAGGCGTGCGAGCCACTTTTGACCTTATTACCTTTATTTTCAGCTGAAGTTACGTTCGATCTGTCTGCACCTTCCTGAGAAAACGCCTCATGAAGTAAACTGTTGTGCCCTTGATTGCACTCACGACATACTTTCTCTGATGTGCATGCTTTTTCTTGATGATCGAACAAACAGTTTGGACAGAGATTAAGTCGTTTGACAGTTTTTAATTTCATATTCGCAGGCATGTCAATGAACTGTTTGCAAAAATAAATTCTATGTTCAAAACTGTTGCATAGCGCACAGTGATATTTTGCTGATGTTACTTTTTTGCTCGTACTAGGCGATTGAACTTTAATCTTACTGCTTGATAGGAATGCATTTTTGTAAGAAGTAGGTTGCTGACTACGATTATTGCTAGATTGCTGTTTAAGATGGACTTGGTACTTTTGTGTCGAAATATTAACATTCTGCTTGCAACGCGAAGTTTCTAGCGTTGTGAATTTTATTTCCAAAAAATCAAGAAATTCTTTCAGGATGGGTAACTCCCTCGGGTTTTTCACTGATTCCACATAATCTGAGTATGATTCATTATCTAGTTTTTGTGATAGTAGGTACACCAGTATGGGGTCCCATGTTGTTATATCGACTCCCAGGTTCTTAATAGCATTGACACACTCATGGGTGGTGTCGTGTAATCGTTTTATATGCGCGACGGATTTTTGTTGAATGACCGGTAAATTCGTAAGGGTATTCATATAAGATGTAAAAACTAGTTTCTTGTTATTGTACCTATGGTTTAATAATTCCCAGCATGTTTCGTAATTATCAGCACTGATAGATAAATGTTGAATTAGCTTCTCTGCTTCCCCTTTAACTTTAGATTTTAAGAACTGCATTTTTGTGGCTTTCGGTATAGATGGGTTGTTGTGGATAGCCTCTTGAAACAACTCTTTAAAGGAAACCCAATTATTATACGACCCATTAAACACCGGAATTTCTATTTTAGGGGTAGTTTGGCTGATATGAGCGACTGACCATATTTTCTTGCTAATGAGTTTCTTGATGTACTCGTAATTTCTTTCGTACTCACTGAACATAGCCTCGTATTCTTGATTGGAGCCGTTCAAATCACTGTCAAGTTCCCAATGAAGATTGTCGATAGCGTTCCAGCGGGACTGAATGCAACGTAGTAGATCTTCGAGTTCCCATTTCTCTGATACCGAGTCGAGATCTATATTCTTCAATGTGCGATGGAAAGCTTTAAAGTTGCTCTGCTGTTTTCGAAGCTGCTCTTCTGTCTTACTCGCAGTAATTGTCGATTTACTCGAGCGAGGCTCCAAGGGTTGGGACTGAACACTCTCATTCGTAGAGTCGTGAATAAATTCAGGAAGCTTTAACTCAGCAAATGGGGGTGAATCGTAATTACTGATCGCCGACCTGATGGTCGTATATCTTACTCTTACTGTTTCTAACTCTTTCTTGATAAAAGCATTTAGTTCTGCATCCAACTGTAAATCCGACGTCAATATCTCATCTACCTTACTCTCATACTCTTCCCAATAACTGTCGAGGGTTTTTATTCTTCGCTGGATATACTCGGGTGTCTTCCTACTTGGGCTATCTTTCTTAAAATTGGTAAAGATGCTCTCAATTGATTTAAAGAGGTCTTTTTGATTATCAATGAAATCCTTGATAGACGACATTTTTTATGGATAATAATAAAATGGACAGATCTTACTTGATATCTGCTGCTGATGCTGGTCTGCGACTGCTACTCACAGTATACCTTGATCATACGATGAGTTTTCGATAGGATTTGGTTTGTGTTTGTAAGACACAAAGATAATCCTTTACGTGGTTTACTGTACACACTTCACTGATTCTGTCCGGTAAGCGAAACTACTGACACAATTCGGCACGCGCGGCGCGTGTATGTAAACGTGTTAGAGTCCTGCTTTCCAGAAGGCTCGAAGGACCAATGTTCGGGCTGCTCCCGATTATGTGACTGATAATATAATAAAATGATAAACTGATAGTAAATGAAAATTGTATTAATGAAGAATAACTTAAATGTAACTGATAACTGATGAGCACGCGTAGCTGTCTTGATAGCTATAAACGAACTGAATAAATAATTAAATAAAACTAATAGATGAAGTAAAATGCTGACGCACGCTTCTGTACGACCTAACTCGTACAAGTCTTTTCATACATGCTCTTTTATTCTTCGTACTACGGACACCTGCCTTTTTGAGTACATTTTCTATTTGATCCAAATGTGTCCTCCGAGGTCGTCCTCTACTAACATTACCTTCCACATTGGCTCTATAGATCTCGTTTACCAATTTACTGTCATCCATCCTCTCTATATGCCCAAACCATCTCAACATTCCTTTCTCTATCTTTCTTACAATATCATCTTTTACACCACATCTTTCACGAATCACGTCATTCCTTACACGATCACATAACCTCACATTACAAACTTTTCTGAGGGACCTCATTTCTACTGCATTCACTCTGCTTTCATGCTTCTTCTGCCACACCCAACATTCATTATTGTAGCCGTGAGTATATGTTAATGTGTAGAATATTTTAATATATTTTTTTTATGTAGCCTTTACTATAGTGTCCCACTGCTGGGCAAAGGCCTCCCCCTGTTGAGTCCACACGTCCCGGCTCTGTGCCACCTCCGGCCACCCCGGCAAAAACTTATCTAGATCGTCCCGCCATCTCCGCCGAGGCCTGCCCCTACGCCGGTAACCGTCTTGTGGCACCCAGTCTGTGGCGATCTTCGCCCATCTGTCTGGGTGCATACGACTTATGTGACCGGCCCAGTTCCACTTTAGCTTGGCGGTTTGTGCACCCACATCAGCAATGCCAGTTAAGGAGCGCAGCGTGGTGTTCCTTACGCGGTCAGACCTGCGAACACTGAGAATGCTGCGCTCCATTGCTCGCTGGCAAACCTTGAGTTTGGACTTCTGAAGTTCTGTCAGTGACCAGGTCTGAGCGCCGTAGGTTAGGATAGGCAGGATACACATGTCGATGAGCTTGCGCTTGAGTGTTAGCGGGAGGCTACCCTTCATTAGCTCCTTCATTGACCAGTAGCTCTTCCAGGCGTTAGAAATCCGTCTTTCGATCTCTTTATCCTGCCTGTTTTCGAAGGAAGCTATCTGGCCCAGGTATATGTAAAATAATAAATAATTTTAAATATTATTTAATAAAATTAATTTATAATCGCATTACTTAATTAGCCAGAGCCACCCCGTTAAGGGATTTATAGCCGTGAGTATATGTATGTATGTATGCAATACTTAATTATTCATGTGCCAAACATTTTTGCTAATCTTCGTTATTTATTCGGGCGGTGGTGGCGGAGAGTGTGACACAAATATATTTTGTATGGCATTGAAAGAGGTACGGACGAAATTACCGTTTTCGCTATGAAGAGTTGACTAAATTTGCGTGAAGTTTCAAATTATCCTGTGACATATGTATTTTTACAAATTTGGAGGTAGAGGACTGGCACCAGTAAGGTGTTAAGAAACAAGGAGAGAACAATTTCGCAACAGTGATTACTTGGCACCATAGCTCAGTTGCCAGAGTGACCGGGGCGTACACCGGGATGTCGCGGGTTCAAGCCCTGCTGGTGTCAAACTTTTATTCCCTTGATTGATTAGTAAAATAATCCCCACGTGAAGTTTGGACACTAGCTGACCCGACAGACTTGGTACTGTAAATCTGCTTAAGCCAAACTTTAGGCGTTTTTTCCGGTACTCTGAGTTCAATAAGGCGTGAATATTTTATTGGTCAAATTTTCCAGGATAAAAAGTATCGTATGTTATAATTTGGGTAATTATCTAGCATTCTGCTAAATTTCATTCATATACAATCTGTAATTGAGAAGCCTTTTTACCTCAAACACACAAACATCTAAACTTTCACATTTACAATAGTAATAGGATTATTATTACCTCTGTAAAAACTTCCCCCTCCTCCATCATAAGCTGAGTGAACCTCTCTTTGGTCAGATAACCTCTGTTTTCCTTGTCGAAGTATCTGAATGCGGCTAGCAACTCATCCGCCGATGCTGGGTAGAACCTGGAAAATTATTTGATTACTTGTAAGTATTTAAAAGGATTGTTGAGCAAAATGGTTTGGGCACATAGAGAGGATCGATGAAAGTAATAATACACTTTATTGAACAAAAAAACAGTACATGGACATAATACAGAATGCTATATATATGAAGTAAATAATAAAAGAGCATGTATAAAAAGATTAATAAATGTGATTGAAGCTCAAGTGGTTGCCAGAAACATACAAACCATACATACATACATACATATACTCACGGCTATAAATCCCTAAAAGGGGTAGCCAGAGCTGAGAAATTAGAAATTCCTCAGCCACTTTTGGCAGTTGAGTGGGGTAAAGATGGTAGAATATAAGGTTGTTGGTGATGGGTCTCCAACCGCATCGCCCAAAAATCCCTTAAAAAGCCCCAAGTCCGTTAGTCGCCTCTTACGTACACCCACCGGAAGAAATGGGGTAGTGCTATTCTAAGCCGACACTACACAGCTAACGTACACGTACAAACCAATGATCGAAAGTCTCTACTTACTCCAAAGTAAAAAATAAAACGATTTGTTTTTCTCACTCCTAGATACATTCTTTTAAATACGGAAAAGAGTTGTATAGTCTTGTTGTTATCAGTGACAAGCAAGCAAAATATTTTATGGAAAATAAGTGGGGAACAGATGATAAAATACAGGATTTGTTAGTGACGAGTCTCCAGCCACATTGTTCCACATTTTATGCCAAAGCCCCAATACCCTAAGTAGCCTCTTACGACACTCACGAGAAGAACTAAATACAACAATACAAAAAAATAAAGTAACAAAAAAAAACAACAATGATATCAAACAACAAAAAAAATATTGTAAAAAGGTATTGTCAACAAGTGCTATAGGGTGTACAGGTTGGGTTTAATACCTGTGTTCCGTCAAAGCCTTCACCATATAGGGCATGAATGAGTGAAGCCTTACGGTGTCCGTCGCTTCTTTGTTTTCTGTGCAGTTTATAACTTCTTGCACTTCCGCTTCGGTAGGGCAACATCCTGAAAAGATTTATTGAACCATGGATGGTATAAATAATGTATGAAAAGATTGATGGATGTAAACGAAGCTAGAGTACAAAGATAAAGATAGATAAACATAAAAGATATTTATTTGTTACCAAACACAATAACAACACATACAAACATTACAATTTAAAAAGAAAAGATGGCAACAAAAAGGCAAAGTACCTCAGCTAGGTTCCCAACATTATCCGCAGGACACTGCTGGGGAGCTGCTTTTCTGGTACCGCCTGTAACTTACATACTAAGTCCGACATAAACAGTTAGTTTACCTCACCTTATACCACTCGTTGTAACTGTGCTACTGGGAGTTAAGAAGAAAATAACTCAACACTTAAAAGAACAAAAAGAAATTAGATTTCCGTGACGATCAGTGACAAAGTAGCGATCAATAGTCTCTGCCTACCCCAATGGGAACAAATGGCGTGAGTGTATGTATGTATGGTATAAATAAGTAAATCATATGAATTGAAAATTCTGAAGATAGTTGGGGTATGTCAGTGAAGGTTTACCATAATTTTATTGTAACTTTGGCTCCATATTCGGGAGATATATTAAATGAATGTATAAGAAATAAAATCTTCCCAAATCTCATTGAGCATAGTAAATTATATTAAAAAAAGGAATTAGAATAGGGAAAAGATTGTAAAATAAAGCACGATTGGTATAAGCAATCAAAAAGCCTCAATACCCTTAGTCACTTCGTACGGGTCCATTGGGAAGAAATGGTACTATTCTGAGCTGACACTGTGCAGTTTAATATAAAACTTAGATACAAATACCTACATATGTGCTCACCTAATGATCGGAGAATGGTCCCGATCTCGCGAATATCCACAGTTTGTTTTCCCGAGTGATCGAAAACGCAGAAGGCTTCCATTATTCTCTGCTCCAAATCATTTGTGGGCTCAACTGAAAAACATACAGATATGCAAAAATATGTCGTGGGCATCCGACAGCAAAACAACTAGAATCCGCAGTATTAAGGATAAAAGGGCGTATGAAAAGAGGGTTGAAATATGTGAATGGAGCCAAATGGAAACTGATGCCTTGCGTTGTATCGAATTAATCATTTATTTATGGTACTCAGCTGTGTAGTGTCGGCTTAGAATAGCACTACCCCATTTCTACCGGTGGGTTTACGTAAGAGGCGACTAACGGTATTGGGACCCATCACCAATAACCTTTATTTTACCATCTTTACCCCACTCAACTTTCCAAAAGTGGCTGAGGAGTTTCTAATCCCTTCTAGGGATTTACAGCCGTGAGTATATGTATGTATGCATTGTTTACGTAATTTTTCCATAGACTAACATTGTATTTTTTTAATGGTGATCATTCCTCCGTGGTACATCCGATTTTTATCAAAATTGACATAAACCATTTAGACATGGTTTTTGACCACCGTGCAAAATTTCAGGGTTCTGAGTTGAGCCGTTTGGGAGGAGTACGATCACAACGAAATGCAAAAGTCGGGGGTAAATGAAGCTCCATTTACCCCCGACTTCTGCATTTCGTTGATAAAAATCGGATGTACCACGGAGGAATGATCACCATTAAAAATATAGTATAAAGGCGGATTTATACAGGGTAAGTAACTGACTCCGAATTCGAGTCAAGTCAGCGCTGACCCGAAAAAAACCCAATGTGAACTGTTTCAAGTCAGTACAGTGCGGTTGAAGTCAGCGCTGACTTAAATATTCGCATACGAATATTTAGAAGTCAGTCAGACTGACGCCGCTACTGACTTGCGCACTTACCCTGTATAAATCCGCCTTAATATAGTAGTATTAAAAATAATTTCGTCACGGGGTACGGTAGACTCGATCGAAACCTTACCTGAATAATAAAACATAAAAAAATAATGATTTTGAGTCGACAATCACAAGGCAACCGTGATAGCCCAGTGGGTAGAACACTCGCTTATCGTGCAAGCGACTAGTGTTCAAATCCTGGGTCGGGCCTACACCAATTTGTCTTTTCTAAAAAGACATATGTGTGGTTAATTTATCATGGTTGCTAACGGTGAGGGAAAACATCGTGAGGAAACCCACATGGCTGAGTTGTACTTAGTCATGTGACAGTGTATTCGTACAAAACGGCGAAAGGCCTGCCCCCTATCACGTGAATACACTGTCTAAGCAAAACGTGGGTACCTTTCTCTAGATGGCACTTGCCATGTGAGTTCAGGAGTATTGGTACCTCTGCCAACCCCTTCGGGGATAAACGGCGTGAACGTTTATGTTATGTATGTTATGTTTGAGTCGACAATATGTATTCGCAAAATTCGGATTGCCGAGTATTTCGCTAAATTCTAATGGTACTGACCGCTGCCTGACAAACAAATCTCAGACGCCATATTGACTGACACCCGGTGACATAAACGTTCCGTTTCATAATATTTTTAATCAATCGTTTCGCAAAGGAGACTTTTTTCAAAGGAGGTTTCGATCGAGTCTTAAAACGATATTAGTAGTTATATTATCTTTAACTACAATACCTATTCGACAGTAATTACAGGTTCTGCGTTTTAATTTGTATTAATTTGTTCCGATTTTACACATTATGCCGAAAATAGTAAGTATTTAACAAAATCTTTCAAAATCCTGACTTGGTGCGTCACTTTGGTGTTGGTCTGGATGATGACTTGACAAAGCAGCAGCTGTCAAGAAAAGAAGTGAAAAAGAAAAAGTTGACATCTTCATGGCTATTGTCAAAAAAAAGTTTTAAGTTCAGGACTTTTGGTGGCGCTACGAATATCAGCATCGCGGTATCAATTGATGACAGCAGGCGAATGATGAATTGTTTGGAGGGATAATCTAATTCTAATGAGAGGTTTTCTTTTTGAGAAATAAAAAAACAACATAGTTCCCTAGAGCTCTGTAGATGGCGTTGATGTAACTACGTTACTTACTTCAAACTTTCTTCGTGGCGTCAGTCGTGTTGCTACAATAATTTCGCCAATGTCAACTTTAAAAACATGTGTCACATCACCATGTACCCATTGCGCTTTACGATTTTCATCTTTAGGAAAAATATGTATTCCTTCATTTTTACATAAATCTACAAGGCACAGCCCCTCTTCTTTTTTTCTAGGGACATTTTCTTTTTGGCGAGCGAAAACAACAAAAAGAATGTTAAATATAAATACCGTCTTTGTTTATTTACTTTTAAGCTATCTTGGTTTAAACTGATATTTATTTAGACTTTCAAATCAGAACGTTTTTATGTACGTTCCGTTTTACGATATCATTACATCCAAGTGTGAAAAACGTTCCGTTCCTACCAGTAACATAGCAAGTCTGGCGCCATCTATCCTGAGAACAGGGAAGAAGAAAAAAAGAAAAAATGGAAAACCTCTCATTCTATCTGTTCGGTGATTTCAATCAATTACCTCCTGTTGGCGACACGTCGCTGGTCGGCCGTGTTAAAGAAAACAGCATGCCACAATTACGTGGAAAGCTACTGTTTGAAAAATTCGACAAAGTTTTTACATTGACACAAGTTATGCGGTTAGTTATCTTTGGACCAGTCAAGGATTATGTAACGGAACGCTGGGAACAGTAGTCGATGTCGTTTACGCACCAAATAGCGATCGCAACCCATCCAACGAAACACCTGCGTGTGTTCTGGTCAAATTTGACAATAACACTGGTCCGACACTATGCTCTGGTGCAATTCCAGTCTCTGTTGGTTTCACCAAAAATGGTACTAGCTGTAACCGAAAGCAATTCCCACTCACAGTTGCATATGCTATTACCATTCACAAGTCTCAGGTCATAAGTTTGGACCGCGCAGTGATTGATATTGGTACATCTGAGTTCGGGTTGGGATTAACCTACGTTGCTTGCTCAAAAGTTCGCTCATATCAAGGCCATAAGCTCTACCATTTCCGATTACTTGAATTTTGGCAATCAACAAACACTCAGGATTGATGGTTCGACGTGGAGAAATGGCTCGCCTCCAAAATTTATCCGATCCATAAACGCATATGTATATGTTTTTTTCAACAATAAAAATTGTTAACAATTTAAGTTTTCCAAAATCAGGACTCTAACTCCTTTACAGTTTTGTGTAGAATCAATCACGCATTTAGGAAAACCAACAAGTATATTCAAAGAATCACAACAAATTGCATAGCAACGCGTGTTGAGATATTTGTAGAATAAATCGTTCAATGATAAGTAATATCTGAGAATCAGGCAATTGCTCGCTTCGCTCCTTTTATTGGCATCCGACGGTCCCATGCCAACCTATAACTATAAGAACATAAAAAAGCCCACTAGCCCCACATCGCCCAAAAGCCCCAATATCCTAAGTCGCCTCCTACCTATTCCTATCCTAACCATTGTTAACAGACTCGATACAGCTATTAAATTACATGATTGAAAAACTTTTAGGAAATAAATACCTTTCGGTGGTTCTTCTTTAGGCGGCATCTTGATGAGATTCACTTAAAAATACTTAAACTAATTTGTTTGAGATTCGTCAACGTCTGAGCATTATAATTTAGGAACTGAAAAAATCAGTTGTAAATGAAGATAATATCAATAAAACTTTTAAGCATTGCTATGGCAAGGCCAAACAATGAATTATCGGTGGTTGCTAGGTAACAGATATTGTTGACATGTTTGTTTATTATTTTCCGGTCGATGATTGCAGTTACACGAGCCACAGACCATAAATGCATTATACTCACGGCTTAAACTCCCTAGAAGGGGTAGCCAGTACTTCAAAAAGACTGTTAATTAAAATTTGTAAGTCATGGGTCTACAACCGCCCAATAATCTCTTAATAAACCTCAACCCCTTAGTCACGTCTGACGGATACCCACGGAATAAATGGGGCAGTGCTATTCCAAACCAACAATACACAGACAATGTTAATAACAGTCCATAATATTAAAATGGTCAGCGTAATTATTCGGGTTCCTAATTTGGAAATTTCGTCGAAGGGTCGAGGAAAAATATAGAACAGTTATCCTTTATTGTATGTATAAACTAATTCAAAATATACATAATCATCAATCGAGAGGATGGATGATAGAAAATTGGTAAAAGGTATCTATAGAGCTAATGTGGAAGGTAATGTTAGTAGAGGACGGCCACGAAAGACACACTTGGACCAAATTGAAAGTGTGCTCAAAAAGGCAGGCGTCCGAAGTATGAAGAATAAAAGAGCATGTATGAAAAGATTGATGGATGTAGACAAAGCAAGAGAGGTTTGCCAGGATTGTACGAAGTGGCGATCGATAGTCTCTGCCTACCCCAATGGGAATTAACGGCGTGAGTATATGTATGTATACATAATCATCTTTTTGGTATTTTCCATCTAAATTCTTGAACTTTGATTCGGTGTAGGACCAAGGTCTTGTTGCAATTGTTTAATGACTTTTTGCGTTATATTGTATCGTTGGATTGGAGAATTTGTTTGAAAATTAAAGTAGTGATTGGAGGACGATCACAGAGGACACACCTGGACCAAATATAGAGTGTGCTCAAAAAGGCAGGCGTCCGAAGTATGAAAAATAAAAGAGCATGTATCAAAAGATTGATGGATGGAAACAAAGCTAGGTTTGCCAGGATCGTTCAAAGTGGCGATCGATAGTCTCTTCCTACCCAATGGGAAATAATGGCGTGACTATATGTATATATTAAATTTGAACTACTTTCAGTTCTGATATCGTTTCAAATATTTATACTAAACAATTTGGGATACTATGCACGGTGAGTATGCCCATCTTTTTAGCAGCGATTACTCGACATGCAGAGAAGAACTGGAGTGCTATAGTTTGTCAAACCAACACATCGATAGATGGAACCATATCATCGATTTCAAAACCCAACAATACATTTCAACGAACCAAAGTTCAGTACAATTTAGCGATGTCTCAAAGTAGACAAAACATTTTCATAAAGCAAACGTTTCAAAAACAAAATTAATAGTTTGTTAGTATGCACAAAAAAAATATTCCAATTATTCTACCCTCACAAAAAACTTCATTTTACAAACTATTACCCCGCTCGAGTTCCAGAAGTGACTCAGGAATTTACATAAACGTTCACGCCGAATATCCCCGAAGGGGTTGGCAGAGGTACAAATACTTCTGAACATCACGTGACTTTGTCACCTGGTGTTCAGAGTACCCACGTTTTGCATGGATAGTGTACTCACGTGATAGGGGGCAGGCCTATCGCCGTTTTTCACGAATACACTGTCACATGACTAAGTACAACTAAGCCATGTGGGTTTCCTCACGATGTTTTCCCTCACCGTTAACAACCATGATAAATTAACCACACATATGTCTTTAGAAAAGACAAATTGGTGTAGGCCCGACCCAGGATTTGGACACTAGTCGATTGCACGTTAACCGAGTGTTCTACCCACTGGGCTATCACGGTTGTCATCTCAGGAATTTCTTATTCCTTAACTCTAGCTATACCTTCCAGGAAGTGCAAGCACAAGCGGTGTTTAACCTAATCGCATGAGATAAAGCAGCCATCTCTTACGCACTTACTTAGTATCGTATACTGCCATCTCATTCTAACCGTTATCGTGTCGATAAAATAGCGCTCGTGCTTGCTATACACGAATATATATAGCCGCGAGTATATGTATGTATGTATAGTGTATTCAAGTTTGTTCTACTTAGTTTTTTTCTTAAATAGAATTCCAGTCATTGTTGTCAGTGAGCGCCATCCTAAATCAAATAAAAACTATAGCGCAAGCTGCAGGGATAATCAGGCAGTACAATTTTGCTATTTTCAAATAAAAATGTGAAATTTTACAGAAAAATCAAATGAATACAGATTTAGAATGAGAAAAAAATGATAGTTGAAATTAAATAACAGATAAAATACACAAATACATTTGGTTGAAAAGAAGGCACTTAAAGATTAAAGGGACGACATAGATTTGAATTATTCTGCAAAAGTGGACCGATCTGCAAACATAAATTCAGAAATAAATATAATTTTAATGAAAAGCAATGAGAGATTCGCTCGGGTGAATTGATCTAGTCCTCCCCAATCTTTACCTACTCCCCTTATTTATTTATTTGGATAAACAGCGATATGCTATAATAATCTACAATATAACTTATACTAGGAAAGCATACCGCCTTAACGTTAATCACAATAACACAATAAAATATTTCAAAAAGTGATACATAAAAAAGGTACAACAACAAAGTTATACATACTTAAAATCTAATAACATAAAAAGTGGTTTTAATTAGTAAAAAGCCGTGATAGCTCAATGGGTAGAACACCGGGATAATCCGCGGGTTTTCTTCAATTATCCGCTTTACAGTAGACACATTATTTTCGTTGACCGCAGTTGTATGCTGCCCTTCACGAAATTTGTCATGTAAAAAAACTCAACCTCTCTCAAATTCAGCAAACCATCGCCTCACGGTGCTCAAACAAGGTGCTTCTCTCCCAAAATATGATGAAGACGAGCAGCACAGTGTTGCGGACAGAGAGAGAGAACTTTAAAAATCTTAAAAATCATCGCTCCTAAATCTTTTTGACTTAATTCCATTTTCGTTGCGTACGTAAAACTTTGATGTGTGATAGAAAACAAGTGGTAAATGATTTCCCGCCATTTTTTTGCCATTGCAATGTTTCAAAAAGCATAAAACTCAATATTCAAATGGGTCCGATTAGCTAGAAGTGAACAACTTTTTGTGTATCCTATGAAGTAGCTCGATTTCGGCTTCAAGCTGCTCTTCATTAGACACTATTGGTCCGCCTCGGCTTCGCACGCATGATGTTAAATATTGTTACTACTTACCCCCTACGATATTTGGCGTGATGGTATATCTCCTTTTCCTAGTTCTAAGCTACCTCTCTAACAATTTTCCGCCAGATCGGTTTATCTCTTCTCGAGTTATAAATAGTGTAACTAATACCACTTTCTTTTATATAAATATAAATACTTGTTCTTAAGAGTAATCGGTCTTTTAATTGTAAAAAAACGTTGACATTATTCAATTTAATACAATAATCTCATTCAGTAAGCCTTTGCATAAATGAATACGGTCGAATTGAGAACACTCCTTTTTTTGAAGTCGGTTAAAAATAAAAGAACATAAATTTAAAATTAGATTACTTTCAACTTAGCTCATTATTGTTGTAGAAAAAAAAAGAAAGTATTTAGTTAATATCGACTTTATAAAACTATACTCTTGGTCTATATTTCAAATTAAGTTTGTATAATGGTCTAATCCTAACCATTTTTACAATAAATTTTATTTATTTTTGGTACCGAAAGTCCCGAAGAATTTCGAATATCCCGGTTTTTCCCGGGATTTTCCCGGTTCTATACCCTACTGCCAACCCTTTCAGGGATATTCGACGTGAACGTTTATGTTTATGTTATAAAAAGTAGTTACTTATGGAAGTCTTACCCACAGTACACAGTTACAGCACTTTCAAGCCCCAACCACTAATGGCTGTGCCTACAATGTAATGTAGCGGCAATCAAAATGTAAAGTTGAAATATCCCATGAATATCCCTGAACCTGCCCGGCACTGGCAAACGTTGTACGGGTGAGGTCTTGGAGCATACACAAGGTAGTTGGTCTGAGGGTGAGGTAGTTGGTCTGAGTACGGGTACATATAGTCAGTTGCCAAGAAAGTAGAACACGAAAGTCAGAAAAAGACTCAGGAAAACACAGATGTACTACATCTATGCAGGAAAAAGACAATTTGGTATTGGTATTGGTCAAAGGTATTAGTAGGTTTGGGTAGGTTGGACTGAATGGACTTCGGTTGTCATGTCAATTTTGTCATCTGTGCGACTTGGCCAAACGTAGTATGATTATTGTTTGTGTATATTTTTTTATGTTAAAAGGCTTCAGGATAAGTTATCATATAAATATAACTATGAAACTCGATCAATGAAAGTGGAGTGCTATATATTGTATTATAATAATTATATTGAAAATAATTTGTTAGAAGAATTTATGTCTTCAATATCTAACCAAACTTGATGCCAAATTAAGTTTATTAAAGTATTTATCATAGTTAAAGTATTCATATTAGAATTAAGGTATCCTCACAAATATAGTCAACATGAAGCATAAACTTTTTAAATTAGGGTATGTAAATTCATTAGGGTCAAGTGGGGGACAGTGTAACAAGGGGCACAGTATAACATCAAGGTTAGCTCTGTCATGTTCTTATTTGTCATGGCAACTCTTTCCGTGTTTTGACAACCTCATGTGCCGCCATCTTAATCAAGTGTCATCGGACTTCGAATTGCCGAGTTAACGGAATAGTCATAGAATTTATGTTTTGTGGAAAAAATTTGTGAAAAATTTAACTACTGAAGTTTTGTTCTTGTTGGAAAACTATTAATATCTGGTAAGTAAATATATGTTTCATTTAATCTTTAATTACTTGGTGTTTAAATAAAAAACAAAGTGAATTGCAATTTCTAACCTATAAATTTTTATTCATTTTTACATTTAAACAATAAGTTGTGGGGTACAGTGTAACGGGGTACAGTGTAACATGTTATAGTGTGCCCCTTTTAACATCTTTTTTTTTCAAGGTGTGCTCGCAGTAATAAGATGGTTCGGAATCGGAAAAGGAAGACGGAAATTGGTCTACACGATGCTAATGATATGAAAGAAGCAATAGAGTTGGTAGAAAATGGAATACCCTTGAGAAAAGCAGCCGAAAGAAAGAACGTAAATTATGGCACTTTGTATCGTTATGTTAAAAAGAAAAAGACCTGTTCAGCCGAGGAAACTGAAAATCTGCGGTTGACTCCTAATTACGCGGTTAATAAAGTTTTTTCAAATGATCAAGAATCAGCATTAAAACAATATCTTATAACGTGCTCAAAAATGTGCTACGGTCTTGACACGACTGAAACTAGAAAACTAGCTTATGAAATGGCTACATACCACAAGCTAAAGATGCCAGCATCTTGGGAAGCTAAAAAAATCGCAGGAAAAGATTGGTTGGATGGGTTTCGAAAAAGGAATCCAGATTTAACTTTGCGCAAACCAGAAGCCTGTAGCCTTTCAAGAGCTACATCGTTTAACCGGTATAATGTTGAAATGTTTTATAACAATTTGAAAGAGGTAATGAAAAGGTGTCCTAGTTTTGGCGACGGTACTAGACTATTTTGTCTTGATGAAACTGGTACGACGACAGTACAAAAACCAAAAAGAGTTTTGGCATTAAAAGGATCAAAACAGCTCAATAAAGTAACAAGTGGTGAACGAGGAACCCTTGTGACAACATGCTGCGCAGTTTCTGCCACAGGCAATGCCCTGCCACCGGCGATGGTATTTCCTCGGAAAAATTTCAAAACTCCCATGTTGAATGGCGCCCCTATTGGTACATTGGGCTTAGCGCAACCTACGGGCTGGATGAACACCGAGTTGTTCCCTCAGGTTATAAAGCATTTTGTAAAAGTAACTGGAAGCTCAAAAACAAACCCATCGCTTTTTATACTTGATAATCACGATAGTCACTTAGCTCTTGAGGCTTTGAACATAGCTAAAGAAAACGGCATGACTCTGCTTACCATTCCGCCTCATACCAGCCATAAATTACAGCCACTCGATGTGTCAGTGTTTGGTCCTTTACAGACTTATTACAACGCCGCAATAGATTCATGGCTTTTGCGTCATCCGGGAGTACCTGTGACGATATACAATATTGCAGAACTACTAGGTGAAGCATTTGAAAAAGCAATGACACCCATAAACATAAAATCGGGTTTTAGGAAAACCGGCATATTTCCATTTGACAGAAACATTTTCACCAGTGAAGATTTTATGCCAAGCGAGATTACAAACAGAACTTTAGAATCTTCAGCTTCATTATTACTGCAACATGAACAGACAGCAAACCAGACTACGGCTTCCGAAATTTCCTTGATGCAGGAAAATGAGCAATCTCTAAACCGGCCTTCGACATCTAAAAACTCTGAAGATCAGAACGAACAGCTCTCAAATCAAAATACGGCGCCTGAAACTTTGTTGTCGCTTCAACAAAATTTCGAAGAAACACAAAAAGTCAGTGATCCGATGAAGCAGCAAGAAAATATAAGCTTAATAACAAATGATGTTAATAGAATGGAAGACGTTTTAGCCAGCCCAATTGAATGCAGAGAATATCCAAAGGCTGGTCCCAGAATCTCTAAAAAAGGAAGAAAAAGAGGTAAAAGTTGTATCGCTACCGATACACCAATTAAACAAGAATTTGAAGAAGCATACAAAGAAAGAGAAAACAAGAAGCGTAAAAAGAAAACTCCCAATGAGGGAAATATAAAAATAAAGAGAAAACCAAAGAGAGTCGAAAAAGTTACCAAGGTTTTATTTGCTAGTTCTGAGAAAGGCTCCGAAAATTTAGATGAAGATTCAGATATTGTATCTATCGGTTCAGATGATATCCCTCTTTATTTGTTGAAAACTCCAGAAAAAGATGATTTTGTAGTTGTAAAATTTATGGGAAAACAGACAAAGCATTATATAGGAAAATTATTGACGAATAATGAGTTAGATGAATATGATGTCAGTTATCTACGCAAAAGTAGTAAAGTTGATAATGTCTTTTATTTTCCTTTAGAACCGGATCTTGCTATTGTCAGAAAGGATGATATTGAGCTTATATTGCCTTTACCTAAAATGAAAAAACAAACGAAACGTCAGGCAGACTTCTATTCATTCCCAGAAAAAATTCTAAGGCAGTTTAATCTATGTTAAGAAAAGATTTTTCATAATATTATATTTTTTTATGTTTGTTTTTGATTGCCAAAAATATGTTTAGATCATAATTGAAGTTAAAGGATGTTATATTTTTGTTTCTTTTTTTATTTGTATGTTTATTGATGTTGTTTAGTTCACTGTTATAGTGTACCCCATCTTGTTATACTGTACCCCTATAGCTGTTAAACTGTACCCCACCCCTGGGGCACACTATAACAAAATTGTGATCTCAGAAAACTAAAAAAAAATATTGTTTCTATGTATAATTTTGATATTATTTCAAACCTAATATGGAGGTAAAGACTGTTGATTTTAAGGTAAAAAATAAGGAGACATTACAATAAACGGTTTTATTTCTAAAAAGAAAAATAACTTTTTTGTTACACTGTCCCCCCCTTGACCCTACTGTTTTCGCTTAGAACTTTCTATACTTGAAGAAGCTAAGTGAGATGGTATCAAATATGGTTAATCATCATTTCAGTTTATTTGTGTCCCTATGGATTATGCCGGTAACATATAATATACTGCAGAATCTTTTTGAACCTGGTCATTTTCAATACACACAGCTGTCATGGTAAGAATTTAAATCTTATTTATTATTCTTATTTATTCCAGTGTTTCAAAATTATAAAACTAATGGGTAAATATCACATCTGAACTTTGCAAAGGGTTGACATAAATTTTAATTCTTTATATCATCAAATAACCTGGCCACCAAATATCCAGATTTTCCCACACTCTTTGTTCAAAGACTCATATATGTTCACACTTTATATCCCCGCAGGGTTGGCAGAAATACTTATAACTTCTGAACATCATGTGACATTGACACCTGGTGTTCAGACACCCACATTTTGCTTGGATAGTGTGCACATGTGATAGGGGGCAGGCCTATTGCTGTTTTATAAAATTACACTGTCACATAACTAAGTAAAACTTAACCATGTAAGTTTCCTCACTATGTTTTCCCTTATTGTTTTAACATGTTAACAGTCCCCATACAAGCATTCCGAAACACGCTATATGTCCAAATGAGATTTCTAATTCTTTGGCCATTATTAGATGTCCACATAACAATTAATGCATAAAAATAATAAGTTAGTGACCCTGGATATATCCGTGTACACCGGGTGGTACACGGACTTATGAATAAAAATTAAGGTGTAATAAATTAAAGGTTTGGTGTACCTCATAGGGTACACGAACTCGGTGAAACCGCTCCCCGTGTACAACATATGGTACACTGGACTGTTAACATGTTAAATCATGATAGATTCACCACAAATATAACTTTAGAAAAGACAAATTGGTGTAGGCCTACCTCGGGATTTAATGGATGCCTGTTTGCATGTTAGCTGGTGTTGTACTCACTGAGTTCTCATGGTTATTGTCTTTTATATCCTCATAAATAAACTAACTGGCCTAGTGACATTTCAATACACACTCAGATTATCTAACCTCTGAAGTAAGAGCTGTAACAACTTGTGGTTTGGATTTGTGACTGAAGAACCAAACTTGATTATTCATCCTATTTTTGATCTAAAATATTGAGTTTAATAGTAGGAAAATAATAATATAAAGAAAAAATTGTACCCTACTTGATACTCTACATGCTTGATTTGCAGACTTACATACTTAATATTAATGTATGCCATAAGCAAAAACTAAAATGATAACATCTTGTAAAACATTTCAATACTCCAAACTAATCAAATCAAAGATCAAATAATATTTTATTCTACTTAGTAATCACTTTCAAGAGCTTTTACTTATTCTTTTAAACATCACAAAACAAATGAACATAGTTGAGCAGAAAGGACTCAACCCTCAAAAAGTTGATTTAGAGATATTTGCGTTTGAAGTTTGAATTTTTGTGCTTTTTTTATACTGTGGGTTAGGTTTGATGTAATAACAGTTTGCTTGCATGTTTTATAAGAAGAGTTTTCACTACTTCATATATTTAACCTTCAGCAATACATTAACATACTTGAATCAATTTTGGGGAAAGTGTGGGTTGAGTGATTTCTTTTCTTTGAGTGTAGTGTAGTGTAGGCTGATTAGTAAATTGTTGTTTTCCCTTAGGCTAAACAATATACAGTTTGTATAAACATGCAAAAATGTAGGCCTGATTTCAAATTTGCCCTAGGCTTCTTTGCTTCATAGACTGTGTCATTCGCACACAAAACTACCGAGGTTATAAATCAATGTTTAATTTACATAGACATACTACCCCTTTTCTTCCAGTTGGTCTACGTAAGAGGCGACTAACAGTATTGGGGCTTTTAAGGGACTTTTAGGGTGATGCGGTTGGAGACCCATCACCAACAACTTTTATTTCACCATCTTTTCCCCACGCAACTTCCAAAAGTGGCTGAGGAATTTTTAATTCCCTAGCTCTGGCTACCCTTTCAAGGGATTTACAGCCGTGAGTATATGTATGTATGTCACATGTATGTTAATTTTCATAGTGTTTGTTGTTGCAGGTTGTTCAATTTGTTGTTAAATATGATAAGTTATGGTTCAATACTGCTGCCCGGATTTGTTATTTATAAATATCTTCAGACCATCAACTACTTTGAAAAAATTGGTAAGTATCAGCTGTGAAAATAATTATCATTCCTAAAATTATCAATTAATGCTTGAGAACCTAAATTTGGTTTCTCAAAACTCACTTTAAAATCTGCTGTGTTGGGTTATAATTGCTTAGAGTTTTAGGACATTTTAAGTTTTGTGTTGCTGTTTTTTCCCCAGGAATTTCTAATTCGTTATCTCTGGCTACCCCTTCTAGGGATTTACAGCCGTGAGTATATGTATGTATGTATGTTTTTGCAAACTCAAGTTCCAAAAGTGGCTCAGGAATTTCTAATTTAGAAACAATGGGTACCCCTTTCTTGGGATTTAAAGATGTGAATATATTAATTTAAACTTTTGTGTCTCAAGATACAATATCGAATCAAACATAATTATAACTTAAGACCTGTATATGTGATTTGAGTCTTACAACCGGAAAGTCTTCTATCATTGCAATTTCTTTTGCGCAATCCTGCTCGTATAGTATTTGTGTTGTAGCCCTCTAGTGAATTTATCTTATTTTGTCATTGAAACTGAAGTACATGAATGTATCAAGCTGAGTTCGTTTGTACGATTTGTATAATGGTCGCTTTGCACCATGTTAAAATATGATTGCATAAATGTTTATTGGGTGGCTATTTAAATTATATAACAATATCATTCATTGACCTTGTAATACCAAAAAAATAATTTACATACATTCACATACTCACGGCCATAAATCCCATAAAGGGGTAGCCAGAGCTGGAAATTCCTCAGCCACATTTGGAAATTGATAAATAAATGTCTAATCTCAAATTAATGGAGAGGGGAAATGTGGTCATAAAAAGGATTATCGGTGATAAGTCACCTGCGTCGCCAAAAATCCAAAAATGACTTAAGATTTCTGAACTCTTAGCCACTGAGCACAACATCCAGGTAAAGGGTTAAGTTAGCGCTATTTTAAGCCGAGACTACATGGCTAACTAACAGTACTTAAAAACATTAATCTTTTTCCCCTGACAAAAAAGTATGAAAAATGCTATTTTAAGCCAATAAGCATGGCAACAAATTATAATACTACCACCTTATATTATCTGTGCTCAATTTATTGAATCTTTTGCAACATTGTAAAGTTTTTACACGGTATACAAGGTTGGCACAGCATTATTTTGATTATATTATAATTGATATCCAACCGCATCGCCCAAAAATCCAATAAAAAGCCCCATTACCCTTAGTCGCCTCTTACGACACCCGTGGGTAGAAAAGGGTAGCGACATTCTAAGCCGGCACTACACGGCAATATTTATTAAACCTTGTCATAATTTCTGTAAATGGTCTTAATAAGTTTTTTTTATCTTCCTAATAAAAAAATCAATATTTTAGGCAACCAAACCATCCTCTCTCGCATCCTCTCAACGATATACGTAGGCTCGGAGCCGGATAGACTGAGTAATTCCCGAAAGGGGGCGGCAGGCGGCAGCTCCGGCCAGCTCGCGGTCTGCGCGGGCGGGCTGCTCGCTGCCTACCTCGTGTGGGGATTGCTGCAGGAGAAGATTATGACGCAGGTATGATTTTTGGAAAAAGAAAAGAAGCATTTATTTGGCACACAAAATAAACACACACTTGAATATAGAAGAATACACAGTATGAAAAAAGTTAAAAAATACATATTTATTGGTATCTAAAAGATTGTGAACATACATACATACATACATATACTCACGGCTATAAATCCCTAGAAGGGGTAGCCAGAGCTAAGGAATTTGAAGTTCCTCAGCCACTTTTGGAAGTTGCTTCGGGAAAAGATAGTGAAATAAAGGTTGTTGGTGATGGGTCTCCAACCACATCGCCCAAAAATCCCTTAAAAGCCCCAATACCGTTAGTCACCTCTTACGTACACCCACCGGAAGAAATGGGGTAGTGTTATTCTAAGCCGACACTACACAGCAACAACTTGTGAACTTGTGAACGTTTATATTATATATGATATCTATATTACACACATACATAAAGTTAGGTTAGTGATATGTGCGGGCAGACAGCTCGCAGCCTACCTTGTGTGGGGATTGCCACAGGAACAGTTCGCAGGATCGTTTTTGGTTACATCATATACGCACGTCTGTTAATCGCTAGAAGGGGTAGCCAGAGCTTCTGAATTAGAAATTTTACAGCCGCTTTTGGAAGTTGTTGGTGATAATTCGTCCGCAAACCGCATCGCCCAAAAATAATGTAAAAAGCCCCAAAACTCTCAGTCGCCTTTTACTATCACCCACGGACATAGAATGGAGGACAGAAATTCAAAGTCGGCACTACACATTCACCCAGCTCTTAATGTAGAGTTTTTCAACGGCAAACCAAAAAGTAATAAGCCCCATTAATGTCATGTGTAATTTATTGTTGGTTTGACTGTTTTTTTGTATTGCCTATCTATTATAATTAAGTATAGAATTATATGTATTAATGCTCCGTTATATTACAATTACGCCGATATGTGATAGCTCAATGGGTAGAACACCGGTTAACGGTTGACGGGATTTTCACAATCAAAGAGCTGGTTCAGTAAGGAATATCATAGGTATTTTTATTTACTCCTCATACCTTTGCGAAGGCGGTCCACTAGTAATAGAATGAAATAGTTTTTTTTCTATTGATCATTAAAATGCATAAATGATATAAAAATATGCAAAAGCAAAATACCTGAGCTAGTTTGGAAGTTGTTTTGGGAAAAGTGTGTGATAGGCCTCCAAACGCATAGCCTTACAATCAGTTTAAAAAGCGTAATATCTCAATGAAATGGGGTAGTGCTTTTTTAAGCCGACACTGCATATCCAAATTTACCGTCAATATAAAGAGTTTTAAAATAAAATATTGTGCATACAAATATGATTTCTAAAGCAGTCACTTGACTTGTAAAATGTTGCACAAAGATAAAGGATATTGAGTAGCAGTGGGCCCACCTCTCAATAGAAATAAGATACTCGTGAATGAATAGGTATTTTTATGCAGAAATAAAAATTGTATTACGACGAAGGTCAAAAGTCTGTACTTTCGGAGTTATACTACCTATTGTACCTACTGCCAGAAGTGATCTCAATATAAGTAATTAATGATCAGAGTTCACAGGAACTGTTATCATGTATAGTCATGCTTGCAAATGGCGACCGCCGCCCGTAACCCCCCACCCCCCAGCCACTCGGTCGGTCACGCACGCGCACGCACGACGCGACAGTCATCGCTGCGCTAGCGCTTGTTGTCACCAGAGTGTTTGTGTTGAAGGATCTGAACTGTGCTTTTATTTTATTCCCATTTGGTCCGACTATTCCTTGGACACTGATTATTGTTGTTTCTATCGTTGATGAACTGTAGGATCTTGTGCTCATATAATATCTTTGATTTGGTACTTAGGAGTTGGAAGATTTCAACCATTCGTGGCCCTCGCGGGTTTTTTAAATGATGTAATTGTCATTGATGTCCAGGACGAATAATAAAACTTACTTTAAACTAAAATACAAGTGTTTTCACTATTCTACCTTGTAAAATATCCTATAGAATATGTTAGACAGAGAAGACTTTAAGACGTTCGTACTTCCGAAAGTACTAGCATTTGACCATAGTTTATTAATAACTAATGTTCTGCTTAGAATACCCTATCCAATGGTATATTAAATGTTACTATTGAAGGGTGGGCCCAGACTTCATACATTTGTTTCCCACTCTCCTTTGTTTGTGAAATTTAATGCAGTTTTATAGATACCAGAGTTAAGGAATTAAAAATTCCCCAGCATTTTGGAAGTTGCATGGGGAATAGATGGTGAAATAAAGGTTGTTGGTGATGGGTCACCAACCGCATCGCCTAAAATCCCTTTAAAGCCCCCAATACCGTTAGTCGCCTCTTACGTACACCACCGGAAGAAATGGGGTAGTGCTATTCTAAGCCGACACAACACAGCAATTGGTTTCCCTTTACTCTTTACTATTTTTTGCCGATAGCGAAATAATTATGGTAACATAATATCAAAACAATATGCAAAAATTGAATTTAAATCGAATCACGTGAGCAATTTATTGCATGCTTCATTCTATACGGCAAAGACGGAGTTTCTTGTATATTTTTTTCATCACGTGAAATAAAAAGCTAAGTATCGTATCAATGTGGATACAAAACAAATATCTTTGAATTGTTTACATTTTAAAAATAAACCACGATAAGGAAGTTCGTTCGTAATCTTAAAGGCCAATGGTTTATAAAATAGGTAGTTTACAAAAATAACTTTAACCTTGAATGTCACTCGAGAAACATATCTGATAATTTGCTCCACATTCGTAAGCCCGGCTAGCTCAGTCGGTAGAGCATGAGACTCTTAATCTCAGGGTCGTGGGTTCGAGCCCCACGTTGGGCGACTCCTTTTTGCTATCATAATAAATTATATTCATACATGCATTAAAAATTAGTCACAATATAATGCGGTTCTGATAACCTTGAAAGTTGTGCTTCTTTGTTTTACGAATTAAAAATTCTTCCTTTATCCACACAAAAAACCACAGCTGTTTGATTTGAGCGCCAAATAATAGACCCACCGACGACGAGGCGGTTTAATTATACTTTGCAACTTTAATTCAATACCCTTCCAACAAATGTCTGGTCATCTGTCAGAGAAAGTCGCAGTAAATGGCTATAAATTAATAAATTATTTATTAATTTTTTTAATTTAAATTTTTAACTGACTTATTTAAAAATAATTGTATATTATTTTATTTCTAATCTCTTTTCTATTTGTGAAATTAAACATAATATTAGTTAAAAGTTTTGATTTAATTATAATCTGCAAACATCTAGATAATTTTAGTCATTTTCTATTGCCGCTCTAGGAAAATTCTTAATTTGATATCCTTGTTTTATTAAACATATTTTATGCTTGTCTTTTTAAAATTAATGCAATGTGTTTAAGAACAAATGTGTAGAACAACAATTTGGACATTCAAAATTAACCATGTAAAACTTCTGCTTTAGTATTTTTTTTATATTAACGCCTTAACCTCCCGAAAAGGGGAAGCCACAGCTTAAGAATTAGAAATTCTTCAGCTACTTTTGGGAGTTGAGTCTTTATCATGTAGTATTTATCATGATTTTTTTAAGTTGATAGCTTCATTAAATATTTTGTTTCCGTTTCAAGCATTACCTTTTGCTGTTATTAATATTAACCCCTCAGAGGAACACCGTTAAAAAAGTTTAAATTAGCATTTCCGCTAAAATAATTTGTCGATCTCGGCGGCTACAAACAGCATACAAAAAACGTTTTCAGTGGCGCGCTCCGACAGAGGCACCCGGGCGCCTTTCAACCGTTGACGGAATTTCATAATTAAAAAGCAGAGGCGCCCGGGGGCCTCTCAACCGCTGAAGGGTTAATAATATTCGTTACTTGAATCGTGTATCAGAGCCCTAATTAAATACTAGGTATATTCGGATTATCGTATAAATCGTTACATCGACAACAGAAATACATCTGTGAACATTGCAACTCCATTAACATTAAAACCCAGTAATTAATATCCTAACTTTTTTTAATTGTTCGCAGGTATACCTAAAACCAGGCACAGAAGCCTCCTCGCCTCCCCAGTACATCCACTTCACGGATTCCCAATTCTTAGTGTTCTGCAACCGGGTGTCTGCGTTCGCCACCGCGGCGCTAGTATCGCTGGCCGCGCGCTACTCTAGCTACTCTAGCGCCGCATCCGCTAGCAGCGCGGGCGCGGCGCCGCTGTGCCGGTACGCGTACTGCAGCGTGTCCAACGTACTTAGCGCGTGGTGCCAGTATGAAGCGCTGAAGTTTGTTAGCTTTCCTGTTCAGGTGAGTTTATTAATTTCATTTATTTGTTATTCAAGGATCGCGTGTGAATTGGGTTATTACTTATAAGTAGATGTAACGACGTTTGTGTAGATTTTTTGATCAAGGAGTTTAATAAAGATTAATGTATTTTTTAGATACCCTGCTTTATTGCGATCTTTATGATTATTTTCGAATTGTGTTTAAATGGTTCTATGTTTTATTTTTAATAGTTAAGTTTTTATTTTATTTTACTTTCTAGGGTTCCGGCTGAAAATTATTAGCGGCTGGGTTATTTATACGTTTCTTTTTTTTCGACATCTTCTACTGCAGACAAAGCTGTCTGCAAGTGGGTTTCAAAAACAGTTTAGCTATTTTGGAACTTTCAACAATTCATTATTTGAATTTCAGTAAGAATTTTAAGTATGACGAAAATTAATCGGCATATTAAGCATAAAATTGATTACTTATCATTCAAAGAAGACAAAATTTCGATACCAACATGACTTGAACCCGTGGCATCCTGGTCTACGTCCTTTCTTGATTGATTAGTAAAATACGAGTAATCCCCACGTGAGGTTTCATGCACAACAAATTCCTACTGTAAAATTTATTTCCGTAAAAAAACTATTTTTATTGATATAGTGTATTTGCAAATTTATGGGACATCCATTAAAAGCTTAAAGTGTGCGTAGGCTTTCCATAGGATAACTCCGTGCCGTGACCTACGATCAAGTATTACTAAAGATATAAAGTTCTATAATAAATTTAACCAAATAGAGTGGCCATTTCAAAACTTCGTGATTTTATTTTATAAAAGATATTAAAGACAAAAATATACAAAAAATACTGGGAAATAAAGTATATGTACTAAAAAATAAATTGATAATAATAAATAAGGGAAAGAAAAATTACGACAGAAGAACCATCGACCCCCGTATATATATTATTATTATATTTTTATTTTTCGACATATTTTCCGTCTAGCTCTATGCATTTCTTCCATCTGCTTTCCAAAGCTTCTATGCCGGTTTTAAAAAAAGATTCATCAAGGTCGTCAAAATACTGACTTACGGCGGCTTCTACCTCTCGAATTTCTGACCACCTTGTGTTGTTTTAAGTTTGGGAACAGATGAAAGTCCGACAGTGCTTAGTCTGAAGAATAATCTGGGTGGGGCAACAATTCAAACCACAATCACGGATTTGAGCCTTAGATTCAACTGAAGTGTGAACGTGAGCATTATCCTGATGAAACTGCACTTTTTTAGAGAGAAATCCTGGACGTTTCACTTTAATTTCCTCTCGTAAACGACACAGAAGGGTGCAATAGTATGCTGAGTTGATGGTTTCGCCTTTAGCAAGGTAGTCCACCATGATTACACCCTTAGCATCCCAAAAAACTGACGCCATCACTTTGCCAGCCGACAAAATTGTCTTCGCTTTCTTTGGCGCTGGTTCATCAGATTTTTTCCACTGCTTGGATTGTTGTTTTGATTCTAGAGTGTAGTGATGAACCCAGGTTTCACCCATTGTCACAAATCTATTCATAAAATCTTGTGGATCAGCCTCAAACATCTCCAAACTATTGCGAGAAATCGTGAGTCGAATTCGCTTCTGTTCAACTGAAAGCAATCTTGGGACCCACCTAGCGGAGACCTTAGAAAATCCAAGTTCGTGAACTATAATGTTTTGTGTTCTTTCGTACGAGATGCCTATGATGTCTGCAATATCTCTGATAGTCAATCGGCGGTCTTCCAATATGAGATCACACACTTTGTCGATGTTTTCTTTGGTCGTAGACGTCGAGGGCCGGCCGGAGCGAGGGTCATCTTCAATACTGTCTCCACCGCGTTTGAATTCAGCTACCCATTTTTTTTACAGTAGTATACGATGGTGCAGATTCCCCTTATGTTGTTTGCATGGCATCGTGAATCTCTTTCGGGCTTAATTTATTTTTAAACTTTTTTTTTAAATATTTTTTTATTATTTATATGTTTATTACATTAAATATTGCTACTTACAAACATTTATTGTAGTCATGGAGTATCCTCAAAATTGTGTTTTCTATTTTTACAGTTAATAAAGATATCTGTTTCTTTTTCAACCGAAAATCTTCCCGTACAAGTTTTTCGATTTTCTCGACGTTATCCGATGTGGTGGCGCAATAGGGTGTCCCAGGTGAGGGTCATCTTCTATTGAATCTCTTCCTTGTTTGAAAAGTCCATGCCACTTGTAAACCATTGTTTAAGAAGCGCATTGGTCCCCATACACGGCTCCCATTTCTTCTATGTTGATTTTAGGGGTTCTTTTTAATTGATGAGGATCTAAATAACGGCAAGATGTTCAATTTGCTCCATTTTTGCAGATTAACTCCGGATTTTCTTGTTCTAAGCACGATAGCTCTTTGATTAATGAAGTTAGAAGGCTGAAATTTGTCTTTTTACACTCGTAATGAGTTGATAATTAGAATGATACTACTCGAGTAAACATACCCCCTCTCCTTTGCTTTCATTCCGCGGACTTTTGGACCTCCCGATGGAGAACATCCTATAAGTTAAAACATTTTTAAACAATAGCTGTTTGTTTGATAGTGCATTGCAAATGACATCTTTTGGGGCCAAACAAATCACAGAGCCCCTTTCATGTCAATTTTTAAAGTGTAGGGCCAGTTTTCAACAAAAATGCTCAAAAGGCTCCGAGTCACCCAAAGGGCAATAGAGAGGGCTATGTTAGGAGTTTCACAACGCGATTGAATCCGCAACGAGGAGACCCGTCAATGAACCGGAGTCACTGACATAGCCCGAAGAATTGCAAAACTAAAGTGGCAATGGACAGGACACATTGCACGCAGAACCGATGGCCGTTGGGGCTCGAAGGTTCTGGAGTGGCGGCCACGTACCGGACGACGCAGTGTGGGTAGTAAGGTGGACCGACGACTTGGTCGAGGTCGCGGGAAGCCGATGGATGAGGGCAGCACAGGACCGGTCGTTGCGGAGATCTTTGGGGGAGGCCTATGTCCAGCAGTGGACGTCTATAGGCTGATGATGATGATGAGACCTCATAACATCTGTGTATGGAAACGCAACGCAAATACCAACTGGCGAAAATTCTTGGTTTTGCGAAAGAGCTATTTTGACGCCACGGAACGAAAAAGTTTTGAGCTTTGTTCCGGGGGATTATGTTTAATATATCAGCATTAACAGAGTTATGGAAGAAGGAGAATATACAAGCGACCCAGTAGAATGTTTAGAATCATTTAATGCTTCTGGACTGCCAACATACAAAATTTAATTAAAACCCATAATGTTTCTAAGAAGTTTAAGCCCTTTAAAACTTTGCAATGGCACCAGGTCAAAAGTGACCAATTTTCAAACAAATCTGATAGAAGCAAAGATTTTCCAGAGAGTCCAGTTTCCAGTCAACCTTTGTTTTGCGATGACAATTAATAAAGCCCAAGGTCAGACGCTGAATGTTATAGGTAAAGATCTAAGTATCAGAGGTTTTTTTTGCACGGTCAGTTGTATGTGGCTCTATCACGGGTTAGCGATCCTAGGAGCCTGTATGCTTTCATCCCCGATCGCCATACGTTTTAAATATCGTTTACAGAGAAGCATTACTATGCAGTTAATTTTTATCTACCCAAACGACGTATATGTAAATATGCTCAAAAATTAACTATTCCACGCGGACAAAGTCGCGGGCACAGCTAGTAATCAAATAAAAAGGCATAAATCAGAAGTATTCCTTCTTTGTTCTCATTCGCTTGGTGATCGAAAGCTTAACAAAAATAGCGTGTGAGCGCAAAAAGGTTAAGGAACTGCTGTTATATTTGATAGAAGCCTATAAAGTATACATCAAATCAGCGAATCTCAATGAAGTCTTAAAGTATTCAGAGCTTATAAATGAATGGATGCGAGTTTGGCTGATGATGTGGTGTAGAAAAGTGTAGATGAGTACAATAAGGTAAAGTAAAATTTCGAAAATAGAAGTACTATTTACATTATCGGTGGGAAGGTTGTAAGAATGAGGATGAATGAATTTAAAACTAAAGCCATTGTTTTTGAGAGATGTGTGTTTGAGATGGATAATGAGAAAGTGGTATAAGTGAAAGAATTTTTATTTCTGGGAAGTTTGTTTAGTAGGTATGGAAATTGTTATAAAGACATCGAAAAGAGTGATAAAGAGTAATTCTGTAAATGGAGCTGTGATAAGTCTAATGGTTAGTCATTCGGTTGAACAAGGCCCGATTGGCAGTGCACAATGCAGTTCTATTTTCTATGCTTATGTATGGCAGCAAATGTTCAGTGTGGCAGAAATAGCAAGAGAGCAGAGTGAATGCAGTAGAATTAGAGGTTATGTGATTGAGAATATGTTTAAAAAGACAGGAGTATGAAGTCTGACAAATAAAAGATTGATGAATGTAGAAGAAGCTCGAAAGGATCGACATTTTGTAAGGATCTTACAAAGTGGCGATCGATGATTTGACCCAAATGAGAACTAGTGGCGAGAGTATATGTATGTCATTAGGCGGGGACTGCCTCCGTGGTCGCGCGGTTAAGCGCTTGGCTTCAAGTGCGGAGGTCTCGGGTTCGATCCTCGGGTGGAGGTAAACTTACAAAAATTTGTAAGATTAAAACCAGTCTGGAAGGATATTGCAGATATTGAATCACCTGATTATCCGAAAATTAAGATGAGTCCGTGCTTCGAAGGGCACGTTAAGCCGTCGGTCCCGGCTACTATTACGGTATTTGTCGTTAGTCTGCCAACCCGCAATTGGCCAGCGTGTAATAAAATGTTCGAAGACCTAGGGTCGCATCTTCTAAAGAGTATTTTTTTTTTAATTCAGCTATTGGCATGTTAATTTCCTGGCCTATATTGCTCCATGCATCTTCCCGTGAACCTCTATTTGTGTAATCAGGACTTTGCGCATCCCAGAGTTGTCTATATCCACTATATGGTTGAATAAGTTTAAGACACTGGTCTTTATCTATGACGGTCTTGAGTGAGCGCGGCAAACGTACTGAGGCGCTTTTGAGCATCGACAAAAACCGACAACGCTCGGCTCGGGCCGCGGCATGCTCGGGAGAGGCTGCGCGTGCGTTTGCAGTGGATGTGACACGTCTTGACTGACCGATGATTTACCTCGCGCGGCGGCTCGCTCAGTGAGTACCCGCCTATTGTGTATTATTTGTAATGCAAACGAAACCAAGCTACCGTTATCTTCCAGGTGCTATCAAAGTCGTGCAAGGTGATCCCCGTGCTGCTGATGTCGCGCGCGGTGTCGGGCGGGCGGCCGCCGGCGCGCGAGTTCGTGTCGGCGGCCGCCGTGTCGCTCGGCACCGCCGCCTTCTTGCTGTCCAGCGCGCCCGACCGCGCCGCCGGCGGTGAGCATGGTATTAAAATAAAATAGAATAGAATAACTCTTTATTGCACATCAAACACAAATTTACAAAAATAATAATATGATCAAACAGTTTACAGTGAGGTACAATTGGCGGTATTATCGCTAAAAGCGATCTCTTCCAGACAACCTTTGGAAAGATGTGAGATCGATAAATTAATTATTTGGGTAGATGCACAAAACAAGGCAAAAAAAACATAACAATCTATTAAGCTTACTTAAAACTAACTAATTTAATTTAAATAACAATTTAAATATTAATCATACAAAATAATATAGATATTTAACGAATATGAACACATACATATATAACTACCGTTCATATCAAATAGAGTCATAAAGTTTGTAAACAAACCATTGCCGGGTATAAAATCTTTGATTTCATCAAGAAACTACTTCCACATCACTTAAATTTTACATCTGTCAATAAAAAAACAGATGTCCACTTATTAAACAAAATTTAAGCATTAATTGGAGCTAAATCTTGCGAAAATCTAAAAAAAGACTAGATGAGAAACATTGAATATATTCATAATTTTTTCTAATGAAAAAATTTGTGATGGGCATTGAATATTGAATGATATTGAAGGAATGACAGTAATCGATTACCGATTGATGAATCGATACTACAAGGTTCAATATATCTATATAAATCGCGGTGAACAATATCTATAACACCATAAAGTATTGTATTTTAAACAATAATAATAATATGTAATATATACTAGCTGTTGCCCGCGACTTTGTACGCGTCAATTTCTATTATTATGATCGCGATTAAGAATTGTTTAAAAGAATATATTTTAAATTACTTTTGTGTAAATGATACTTATAGTTTAATATTCTTGCGGAAGAAATACATACTGATTTTCTCCGCAACCCGATCTTGACAATGCGACATAATTTTTTTCCGTATGCAAAGCAATCTTGACGTAAATCGATTTCAACGTGTTTAAAAGATTGTTCCTGTGATTTATTAATTGTTAAAAGAAAGAATGTAGAAAATTAAAATTTACCCAAACCGTATCTCGTAATAAAAAAAAACAAACGTAAGTTGAATAATATGGTAACTTTTAATTCATTAGTCTTTTAGTTCTCCCCGGTAATCATAATCTGGAGATTTTACATACTTGTAATAAGGGATTAAGATTATGTCTTTTAGAGAAACTTGAAATCACCAGATATGATAATTATAATTCCGTTGCACTGCTGAATGAGCTAGGCTACACCGTTTCCCAACTTTTGTCATTTTTTTCAAAATATATAGTTTCGCGTCATTGATGGTTTTGGGTTGGGGGAGTGGGGAGCCTAGCCTATAAATATCACCGCAAAATCATATGACCGGCACTCGGTGGTCAGCTACCGAACTGTCTACTGCTCGACAATGACTCGTGTTGTGTCGAAACGAGTCGCGTATTTGTGGTTGCCTGTGGTTTTCGCTTGCGGGTGTGTGTGTGGTGCATTGTCTGCTTTTCGATTTCTTGTAAGTGGAAGGGCGGGCGGTGCACAGTGCATGTTGCATGAACACTGCAGGTATTATTTAGCGGAATTAAGCGAAGAAATTTATTAATATTAGTATTGTTTGGTGTCATCTGGTCTAACAAAAAAATCAAATCTGTGTGCTAACCGTACAATAACTATTATTTCATACTTTTCAATGAAATTTTAAACATAAGTTGCTTTTTTGTAGTCGAATACCCTAATAGTTATAAAAGAAGTGTATTTACATCAAAATAAAATAACTATTTATACTAATTAAACATTATATTAAAAAGTAAACCAAAAATGAAATCGTTTAAAGTAAAAAAATATGTTACAAATAAACTATACTACAGTTCTATATAGAACTGTTGGGATTAATTTCGGAAGCATCGAAAGTGCCCCAACAGTTTAGTTTGGGACTAATGGGATGCACCCGTGTTTGCTAGTCTTACAAACAAGATAAGGTTTGTTATTCCATTCATCACTACAATTATTGGTTCATAAGAATGAAAATTTACGCTATCAAGGCTTTTCTTGTAATCATAAATAACGTATTTAGTAGTTACGACGGTTATGTTCCGAGGAAATAAATTTATGATAAAGTTCAGTACTGATTATAATGACGGTCTCTGCCTACCTATATGGGAAGTAACGGCTTGAGTATAATATTAGTATGTAATAATAAGGGACGTATTCTGTAGTTTTCGACTGTTTTATAAGTATACTATAAAATTGGATAAAAAATTTAGTTACCATTATAAGCGTATTCGATTTTTACGTCGCCGTCAATAATATTGGTAACAACACTAAAATACTAAAAGGTCATTGGGGTTTCATTGTTTACAAAGTTATTTTTTCTAATTGATACAGACTATACATACTTTTATATATATACAAGCAACACAAATACCTAAATAAAATACACATATACGTTTTAGAAATATAATTAATATATATAGATTAAAAATATATTGACGACGTGATAGCTCAATGGGTAGAACACCGGTTAACGTGTAAGCGACTAGTGTTCAAATCCCGGGTCGGGCCTACACCAATTTGTCTTTTCTAAAGACATATGAGTGGTTAATTTATCATGGTTGTTAACGATGAGGGAAAACATCGTGAGGAAACCCACATGGCTGAGTTTTTCTTAGTCATGTTACAGTGTATTCGTACGAAACGGCGATAGGCCTGCCCCCTATCACGTGAGTATACTGTCCATGCAAAACGTGGGTACTCTGATCACCGGGTGACAAAGTCACGTGATGTTCAGAAGTATTGGTACCTCTGCCAACCCCTTCGGGGATATTCGGCCTGAATGTTAATGTTATGTTACGTTTATGTTATATATTATTGTGGCATGTGGGTTTCCTCACGATGTTTTCCTCACCGTTAACAAATGATGAATAACATGATGAATTAACCACACATATGTCTTTAGGAAAGACAAATTGGTGTAGGCCCGACCCAGGATTTGATTGAATGTCGGTGACCTCGTGAGCCAGATCGAGATATTTTCGACGCTTCTCGGTTTGGGCTTTCACGGGCCCTCGTCATGAGGGATAGTGACATCCATTAGAAATACCCTTGACTGCGACCGATCCCATACCACGATATCAGGCTTATTCGCTAGAATAGTCCTGTCCGTGATAACAGATCGGTCCCAATAGATTTTGGCACGGTCGTTTTCTAGGATTGGCTCCGGCAGATACTTACGTGATACGGCAGCCTCTTTTGCAAGAGTCCGTACTTCAGAGCGAGCTCCTGATTTAGGATTTTGGCTGCTTGGTTGTGTCTGTGCAAGTACTCAGTGTCAGCAAGAGCCGAACAACCGGAAATGACTTGCTAAGTGACTCTCCGGGACGGCCACATGCTCGACAGATGTCTGTGGTACCGTCCTTTAGGATGTATTTCCGATAGTTCCGCGTCTTGATAACCTGGTCTGGAATTGCACAGACAAAACATTCGGTTTCCACAAAGAGGTCCCCAAAACGCAGCCAATGCAGGGAGGGAGGCTTTACGGTCCACGAAAGGTTCGTGAAGTACCTTGTAAAACCTCCCGTGCAGCTCCTTCTCTTTCCATACGGACTCTCGATCAGAGGTGCTAAGTACCTCCAATCCTGTGAGGCCAACGATAAGTGGGTCAGTCCTTTATCACTAGCGACCACCTCTCCCCGAATACTATCATCCGTCATCGTCAAAAAACAGTTTCTGAGGTTGCATACCTCGCGGTTGTGCATGGTTTTGGCACTCAACAGGCCTCGACGACCACACTTCCGCGGGGTATACAATCTCATAACCGACGACCTCGGATGACGACGCTTTGTCACCACCCTCGGCCTATTGTTTCCTGATCTGAAGCTGGTCAATTTGCCGATCAGGGCCTTGGCCTTTGTGATACGGCTTTCAATCTGCTTCATCCAGGCTAGTCTAGTTCTAGTCCTGGGACTAGTACTGCCAGCCTGGCGGGAGCCACTAGCTCTTCAAATTGACAAACTGTCATTGCGGCGCCAAAGAGAATTGAATCCGTATCCCAGAGGTCCATGCTGCTCTTTAAAAATGAGGGCAGCATGTTATTGACGGCCTCAACGACATCCCGAACCTTGATGCTGAGAGTAAAACTCTGGGCAGCCTCGGCCTCCTTTCGAGAGGCACTTAGAAATATTCCAGGATCGTCCCTTCACGTGCGCTCCTCACCAACTCCAAATCCAGGGAAACTGTTCCCCAATCGCTTTCCGCTCCACCCGCATCCGGCAGTTTAACAATCGGCTCCCTCCGTACTTCCCGCTCAGGGACAGGAGGGAGAACCTGCCAGGGTGGCTCATCGTCCAGCCAAGGAACAGCCTCGCGTCGCAATTGTTCGAGTTCGGTAGTGCTAAAAAGTTCTGAGCGCTGTATGTACCGAACTCGGTCCGTCAGGTTTTGTTCTGTGACGGTCAAATTGGGCTCCAGCCGCAGAAATTTGCGGTACATTGCTGCCCGATAACCCGTCCGCCCAGTTCTTAAGGTAGGCCCGCATAGCATTTCTATTCATATCAACCATCTATGCCATGCGGCGCCTAGCTCCACCAGCGGCGGGCACCGACTGCTGGGACTGAGTTGCCCCAGTCCCAACCGATGCCAAGCCATCTGGTGGCTGAGGTGGTCGGCCAGCCCCAGCGATAGCCCCTCATCGTTTCTATTTTCTTCCATTTTACGATGTGCGAGGATTCACCCGGGGTTTCACTCGCTTGCCCTGGGAAGACCGTTATTACTCTATTTTGCGCTGAGACCAGTTTGTAGACACGGTCAACACCTAGAAACTCAAGCGCTGACTGTCTGCACCGCTGGAATGGCAAGCTGGTAAACATATAATTCTGTCATTCCAACAATGGGGGTTAAGTCGTCACATCCCTACGCTATTTTATTATTATTTTGAGTACACATTTTAATTTCTCGCCTCTCCCATGGCCGAAAAAGAAAATATAGAATTTTTAAATGGGAAGGCGGTACTCCCTGACAAAAGCACAGTCAGTCGAAGTCAGGGACTCAGGTTCAAGAACTGTTTATGTCCGATTAATTTAATACTGACACCTTCATTACAAAACTGAACTCTGTTCTTAATCCCATAAATGTCAGAATCAGAAAAACACTTAAAATAGCAAAGTCAATGTTCATGTTCCCTATAACTATTATTCATTTACAACGTGCAATAAGACTAGTGAAGATCTGGCCAAGCAGAAATATAATACTTATATTGTTAAAATAGAAAACTCTTTTTTTACACGTGTAGAAGAAGAAGAAGAGACATTTATTCACATTTGAATTACTAAATGTAAATGTGATATTAATCAATAACGACCAATTATTTCCAGTATCATCGCTATCCCCGGTGGTGGGCGCAATACTACTGTGTCTCTACCTAACCTGCGACAGTTTCACGTCGTCGTGGCAAGGGAAACTGTTCTCAGACTATCACGTCACGCCGGTGCAGGTAACACACACACACACACACACACTACACATACACACAGTCATTTATACATACATACATATACTCACGTCTTTAAATCCCTTAAAGGGGTAGCGAACTAGGTAGAGTAAGGGAACTTTAAATTCCTCAGCCACTTTTGAAAGTTGTGTGGGGAAAAGATGGTGAAACAAAGGTTGTTGGTGATGGGTCTCCAACCGCATAGCCCAAAAATCCCTTAAAAGCCCTAATACCGTTAGTCTCCTCTTACGTACACCCACCGGAAGAAATGGGATAGTGCTATACTAAGCCGGCACTACACAGCTGCAATAATTTATATGAGTTATTTTCTTTGTTTGGACCTTTGATTAATTATAAAATAGATATGGCACGTATTTATAACCTTAAACTGAAAAGAGGCATATTCTCAACTACACAGCACGCGAGCGAGACAAGCGCATGCTGCTGTCGTGCGTCTTGTACGCTACCGAACGACAGAGACAAACATATTTTATTCGAAAGTAGCGCGAGCGAGACAAGCGCATGCTGCTGTCGTGCGTCTTCGGGATACTCAGGGTCAAATTGTATCAACGACGATACCAGATATGCAAAATGGCGAACAAAGCAATAATTGAATTTAAAAATATCATATTCTTTTTAAGTTTTTATGTACTTACGAGTGAAAAGTGATTCCATGAGATTTGTTTTTTCTTTTGGAATAGTTTGCACAACGCATAAAAGCACACGAAGGCATTTTTGGTAACCGCTATCTCGCTTAAAATAACAAAACTGTTTCTTCGAGTCACACACCTGTTCCTGTCACTTGTCGATTGCGACTGAGCGCAATTATGTGACGTTAGCTTGATTTAAAGGATCCACGCGCTAGAGGCGAGTCCCATAGTCTAAGAGCCCGCGACGGCCAGACCTTAGTTATAGTATAAAGTCTAAAAGTTTCTCTGTGTATGTCCACTATACAGGTAAGAACGATCCCAGGCTATGAAACTTGGGTCGCCCCGGCTTTGGCAGGTAACAGGTAGTAAAGGTGTGTAAAAATGTATCTCAAATTAGGTATAGCATAAAGCTTAGTTTTCATATATTTTATTAGTGGTGATCTTAGAAATCGCCTCGTCCACAGCCAGACACTTAGTACAGTTGCAACCCCCTACCAGACACCCTTAAAGTAGGGTTAATTTTAATGATACTTTAGTTATAGTATAAAATCGGAATTTTATATATGTTATTTGGAGAACTATAAAATGATGTTTCCTCAGTAGCCAGACATTTTTTATGGTTCCCCTATATTGCCAGACACGTTAAAGGTCTATTGTAGGTGCGAGCGCGAGGGGCATATGCGTAATGGGTGCGAGTGAGATAGTGCGCTCGGTCCACGGCGATCTTTTACTGCGCATCAGCTATCTTTTATTTTACATTCTGTAATAAACAAATTTTTAGATTTATCAAGAAAATTTATTATTTAAAATTATTATAGACCAAAAATTAAGTTTTAAAAAAATTATTTAGTAAAATTTTACGCAAATAAATCTTTAAATCAACAATCCAAAAATGTAATAAATTAGGTTGTAGAGTTTTATATGCTTAATTTAAATATTTAATTCAATAAAATTTTCAATATTTTGCAAACCATTTTTTATATACTATAAGGAGAGAATAATTATTGTGATAGTAAAATATTCAATGAAAAACGAGTTTAATTATAATTATAGCTATGGTATACAAAGTAAAAGAATAATATTTTAAACATGTATTATTATTATTATGAAATTTAAAAAAAACATTTAATTATTTTCATCGTCCTCGCCGATATCTTCATCATCCTCATCACTGCTACTTCTGTCTGTCGATTGGTCGTCGTCAATATCTCCTTCTTCGTCATTTTCTGTAATAATAAAACCAAATAAATATAATTGCGAATAGTTTTAAATGTATCTATAATAATTTAACATCATAATTACATAATTTGGTAGCTGATCCCCTTCAAACCATTTAAAATGGTATTGATCATTTTCCAGTACCCAACCGTTATTTTAATTGATGATACTCTTCCAAACCTTCAATTCTGGGTAAAATACTAGATTTGAATTGATTTGTCTCAGCTGCATGAAGTGGAAGCATTTTAGATCCCACTGTTTTTTTTTTATGACAAAATATACAAACGATTTCAGAGTTATTGATACTAGTATCACTTTCGGTTGGAATATTTGCGTCCTTAGGTGCATTGTTATGTTCACTATTATCTGGATTACTTACGTCAGGATTTTCTTGATTAGTTATAGAATGAGATGCTTCTGATTCAGAAATTAAAGTAGCTTGTGATGTTGTTAAAGGTTCTGTAAGTACAGGTGGTAATTGAGATTGTTCTTGAGAAGTTGAAGGTTGCGGTTCTATTGATTCAGAAAATTAATTTTGCTCCGATGCTGGTGAGATTCTGATGATGAGTCTGTAGTCAACTCAGGTGTCAACGGGGTGACTGCAGACAAGTTGTCTGCAACTACACTGGTTAATTGTTCATTGGCATTTTTTTTTAGAACGTACAGCAGGTTCAGCAGTGTAATATTTTTTCATAAGCCCTGTGAACGCTTTATGACACTCCCGGTGATAACCTCTATCCGTATATTCGTCAGGCAAAATAACGTTTTTGTATTTGAGGTTGTGTTTTTTCCTCACTTCCAAAATAGTGTGGCATTTTTTTAATTTCTCTACAGAAAATAATATTATTTTGATATCACTTTTTTTACAAACAAAACAAATTAACTTATTTGCTTTCCTCTTCCATGATAACACTATATTATTGAAACTGGATCACATTTATTTTATAAAAACTGCACAAATAAATAATAAAACGTTTGCTGTACGTATAACAGTTCACTACACAATAGAATAATTCAATTAATATTAACATTGTAAACAAGGAAGGAGGTTCTTCTGGCAAAATATTTAAAAACCGTGCTTTACAAGGAGACCCACAATTTAAATTAGTATTTCAAAATACTCAGGGGTTTTCTTGTAAAGAATTAGAAATTGAATTGTTTTTAGAAAGATATCAAATTGATTGTTTCTGTGTCTCAGAACACTGGCTTAAGAATTGCGAGCTCATATTTGGTTTTCAAAATTACAACTTAGCTAGTAGCTACTGCCGCAATTCTAAAGCCTGTGGTGGCTCCGCTATATTTATAAAAAATAGTATTAAATGTAAAAATCGTGAGGATATTGTAAAACTGAGCGTTGAGCAAGTCGTGGAGATATCCTGCATAGAGTTACTAAACTACTTTATAGTAAGCGTATATCGAGCCCCCTATAGTCAAAATTATGAAAGATTTGAAAGTGTAATGGAAGATGTATTAAATAAAATTTTCAAGAGTAAAAAACAATTAATTATTTGTGGAGACTTCAATATAGATCTCTTAAAAGATAGTACTCAGAAAACACGGTTGATGAGTTTATTCCAATCGTTTAATTTAGAAAATTTATTCTTGGAACCTACTAGAACCAAAACATGTTTAGATAATGTATTTACAAATGCTGAATTCATAAGTAAATCTGTAATAAATAAACTAAAATCTGATCACAGTGGTCTTTTTGTAAACTTTCCACATAAGGCACCAGACCGAAAAATTATAGTTAAAAAAAGGAGTATCACTGCTTTCAAAGTTGAAAAATATATAAACTTAATCAGTTATAAGCTGCCCACTTCTTCAATAAATAAAAATCCAAATAATAGTTATAATACTTTCTTTAAAGTACTGATAGACGAATTTAATAAAATATTTACTATTAAAGATGTAACTATATGTAATAAATTTAAATTTAGTGAGTGGGCAACACCAGGCATATATAAATCTAGAGAAATACTATTTGATTTATACGATCAAAAAGCGTTCTCACATAATGATGAATTTATAGAATATGTAAAAAAATACTCAAAAATGTTTAATAAAGTTTGTAAGGAGGCTAAAGCAAGATACTTGAGCCAACGTATTAAAACATCTGATAATAAAGTAAAAACCGTTTGGAACATTATCAACACTCAAACTGGCAAAAGCAAATCATGTGATCAGGACTTTTGTATTCGGTCTGATCGAGGTTTGACTACTTCAAATGATGTAATTGCTTGTATTTTTGAAAAATATTTTGCTGATATACCTTTTAAGACCACTGAACACTTAAATTCATCTGCTACGTTAGCTCAAGAGCTGTTGCAACAAAACGTTGCAATTTGTAAATCTATATTTAATTTTAAAGTTGTCAGTCCCGAAGATATCATTAAAGTGTTTAAATCACTGAAATTGAAAAATTCTGAGGATATCTGGGGTATGTCAGTAAAAGTATGCCATAATTTTATTGTAATAATAGCTCCTTATTTAGCGAAAATATTTAATGAATGTATAAGTAATGGTATCTTCCCAGATCTCATGAAACATAGTAAAATTGTACCTTTACTAAAATCTGGAGGTGATAAAAATAATCCTGAAGGTTATAGGCCTATATCTATACTACCGGTTATGAGTAAAATATTTGAAAAACTTATGCTTAATCAACTGCTCTTGCATTTTAGTTCCAACAATTTGTTTCACCCTAAACAATTTGGTTTCACGAAAGGCCGCTCTACCACTGACGCAGGCGTTGCCCTAATTAAACATATTTTTGGTTCGTGGGAACTTAAGAATGATGCAATCGGTTTGTTCTGCGATCTTACAAAGGCTTTTGATTGTGCGGATCATAATATTTTATTCATAAAATTGGGACATTATGGCATCGAAGGTGACGCACTTAAATTAATAAAGTCCTACTTCTCAGATCGAATACAAAAAGTGCAAATCGATAAAATAAAATCATCTGGAACTCATGTAAAAATGGGTGTTCCACAGGGATCTATATTAGGCCCATTTTTGTTTCTAGTATATATTAATGATTTGCCGTTCATGGTCGAGAAAAGGTCTGAAATAGTATTATTTGCTGATGATACTTCTTTAATTTTTGACGTTAAAAGGAATTCGGAAAATATTGACGATGTAAATAATGCAGTTTCCCAAATTCAAACATGGTTTGCTTCAAATAATCTTGTACTAAATGCCAAAAAAACCAAATGTATTAAATTTGCATTACCAAATGTTAAAAGTGTTGATAATGAAATTACATTAAATAATGAAAAATTACCATTTACGGATAGCGCAGTTTTCTTAGGGATACATCTGGACTCAAAGCTCCAATGGGGACCCCACATTAGCGCGCTAGCTGGCAGGCTAAGCAGTGCTGCCTATGCCGTTAGAAAGATAAGACATTTAACTGATGTACAGACCGCTCGTTTAGTTTACTATAGTTATTTTCATAGCATCATGTCTTATGGCATTTTACTCTGGGGCAGAGCTGCTGATGTTGGGTCAATATTCATTTTACAGAAAAGAGCAATAAGAGCTATTTATAATTTAGGTTCACGAGATTCCCTTAGAGAATTGTTTAAAACCATAAATATAATGACACTGCCATGTCAATATATTTATGAAAACATCATGTATGTGAGAAAAAATTTGAAAGCATTTTCCAAAAACTGTGACAGACATACTAGAAGTCTTAGAGATAATAATAAAATTTCAATTCAAAAGTACAGATTGTCAAAAATAAATACATCTTTTATGGGGTTATGTGTAAAATTTTATAATAAAATACCTGATGACATTTTGAATCTAACAGAAAAGAAATTCAAAGTAATTATAAAACGCAGTCTTCATTTAAAAGCTTATTACAGTTTAAATGATTATATGATAGATGAAACTGCTTGGTGTCACCAGGGCTCTATTCAGGATATTTCCAGACATACACCAATATTGTAATTTGACTAAGAAAAGATGTGTGTTGCTGAGTTTCTTACGGGTTCTTCTCGCAACAATACACCTTCCGAATCCGAAGTAGAGTCAGTAGAGTAAGATTTAACTTATACGTAAGTTTGTGACGTTCAAAAAATAGAGAACAATTCTTTTTATTTTGAAATAAATATTTTTTATCTTTTTTTTTATCTAATAAAGTCAGCTGATGCGCAGTAAAAGATCGCCGTGGACCGAGCGCACTATCTCACTCGCACCCATTACGCATATGCCCCTCGCGCTCGCACCTACAATAGACCTTTAACGTGTCTGGCAATATAGGGGAACCATAAAAAATGTCTGGCTACTGAGGAAACATCATTTTATAGTTCTCCAAATAACATATATAAAATTCCGATTTTATACTATAACTAAAGTATCATTAAAATTAACCCTACTTTAAGGGTGTCTGGTAGGGGGTTGCAACTGTACTAAGTGTCTGGCTGTGGACGAGGCGATTTCTAAGATCACCACTAATAAAATATATGAAAACTAAGCTTTATGCTATACCTAATTTGAGATACATTTTTACACACCTTTACTACCTGTTACCTGCCAAAGCCGGGGCGACCCAAGTTTCATAGCCTGGGATCGTTCTTACCTGTATAGTGGACATACACAGGGAAACTTTTAGACTTTATACTTTAACTAAGGTCTGGCCGTCGCGGGCTCTTGCTCTACCATATCTTCCGCTATATTGTTTTCATCAAAGGTTTGGACTGTTGATAATTCATATCATTTATTCAGATGCGTAGTACTTAGAAAAGCACTGACCCATTTCTTCGTGCGATTCATAAATATAACCATTACAGATTTTCATAACCCAATTCGGCTATATTTCACATTAAGACAATATATTTATAAGTTAACAAACAAAGAAAGAAATTAACCATATTACACACAAATTAAATTTTACATACTGTAACACAAAAAATATAAAGCTACGCTTGTAAAGTGAGCCAAGGAACAAGAAAATAAATCTGTTTGTTCGGCAATATGGTTTACCGCGACTATTGCGCGCGTAAGTGAGCTCTCACTCAGTGAGTTGGTACGCGATGCAGGAACTGCTAGAACACGACCCAGCCGCCGCACGTACGGGTATAATGCTTTAAAAACTGGCCAAAACTAAATAGGTGTTAATTTGGAATAGTTAAGTAACAAAATAGTTTTCAAGCTTTTTATTAATATTTCCTCACTCTTTTTTACGACTTTATAGCATCATTTCATAATCTAAAATAAAAAAATGGCATCAAAATACCTAATGTGGCTTGGTATGAAAATGAAAAGCATAAGTGAACTTATAATTCATAATTTATTGATTTATCTTATATCTGTACAGAAACTACAAATATTTTAAACATTTTAAACATATTTTTAGACAATTTTTTTGAGTAAAAAGTTTAAAAATTGTTCACAAAAGTAATTAAATAAATAAACTTATTTAAGTATCTACGAGTATTACGTATGATCATTCTTGTCACTTTATTACGAGTAGGTACATGCTCCATTACGGATCACTTCATTACAGACGCGAGGACATGAATGAATGACTAATAATCATCAGCATCATCACTTTCGTCGTTTTCATGTTCGTCTACACTCGTATTCGCACTCGTAGAACACTCTACTCTTCTACTTTTAAAAATCCTAATGCTTCTGATGAGAACGGTTTCTTGTTCTTCTTTGTCATTACTCTGCTACTACAGCTCAAGAAGACATCCGAAGTCAGAAGGAGACGATTCATAACATCTTGGAGGCAGTCCTTTCTTGAAAATTTCCTTGCAAAGTTTTGTCTATAAAGACGAAAATGTTTATTACGTGATTCGGCAGCCTCCTCTGACAGCTGGCCTATCGGAAGGAGAGTATTTTCTATCACCAAAGCCCCATGACATAAAATTTTATGAAGCGTGGGGGTCATTAGGTGATTTATGAAGTCGCCAATCAGGTAGAGAAATTGTACCCTTGAGCATTTGCTTTGCGAAAACGGTCTTCTTTGTAGCTCGCCGCGGTCCATTTACACTTGTAATGATGTCTTAAAGATTTTAAACCATCACGGAGTAAGTTGATTCGACTAGATGGGCATTTGGTCATTTCTGCTAGTTTTCCCTCAAGAAAGTCCAATTTTGTATCGATATTTTTCATGTTACACTGATTTATTATGTTGAACATATCCTCTCTCGCAATATCCATCGAAGATTTAATACTGGGATCTGCCGACAAGACTTTTTTCCCCCTCAAGTTACAGAAGTGACTGAAGAATTTCTAATTCTGAAGCTCTGGCGACCCTTTTGGTATATGTTTGTGTGATTATTCATCATCGCAGCGCAGCCTTTATAAATCCTCACTGATTAGCTGACTAACGACAACTACCGTGCTTAGCCGGGATAGATCACTTAAAATTAACTCTTTATTGAAAAAAAAGAAAGAGACATTTTTATTTGCTGCTAATTTGCATTCATAATTAGTATTCTTTGTCGACTAGAAATTTCTAGTCAACAAAGAAATTCTAATAACAAAAAAATACACAAAAAGAAAGGAACATATACAGAAATTCAACAATAAAATCAAAAAAGTACAACAATTATTTTAAAAATAAAAAAATCGTCTTTGTGTAAGTGTCCACCAGAGGAGGTGAATTCGATTGCCTACAGAAAATGATGATGAGAGCGACTGTCTCTGTTAAAATTATGAATGATTCAACCAGCTTAAACATCTCTGTCAATTCTCATTCTAAAATCAGTTTTTCCGTTATCATTCATTCGTATACACGGCTATAAAAAATAATATATGTTAAAGCGTTCAACAACTTCCATGACTTGTTAACTTTATTTTATAACTTATGTTTTCCTAAAATAAGAATAAGACTTAGTAATGTCAATAATAGAAAGATTCGATGGATGACTAGAGGAATCAAGAAATCATGTTTAACTAAAAGAAATCTTAGGTTCAAATATTATTCATCTAAGGAACATTCGCATAAAAGTAATTTCAATAAATATAATAGGTTATTAAAAAAGTGTATATCTGCTTCACAGAGAATTGCGAATGAAAAATATATTAATGCGGCTGATAATAAATGTAGAGCTACTTGGCAAATTATACAAAATAAAAAAACGAGGTATCAACCGTCAATGAAATAAATAAAATAAAAAAAGACTCAACAGTTGTTTTGAATCCATCGGATATAGCACAGGCCTTTAATTCTTTTTTTATTGAATCTGTTAGTAAACTTGAACAAAAATATGACAAACCTTCAGCAGCTTCTAGAGTCAAGTCTATTCAAAACAGTATTTTTTTGAGTCCCTGTGATCAACAGGATATAGTCTCCACGATTAAATCACTGAAAAAGACTAACACTACAGGACATGACGAAATCTCTACCTTAGTATTAAAACGTTGTGCTCATGAATTATCGTATGTTCTATCAGTGTTAGTTAACAACTCATTTTGCCAAGGAGTTTTTCCGTCTTGTTTAAAAATTTCAGTGGTTAAACCATTATTTAAAAAAGATGACAAAGAGGATATGAATAAATACAGACCAGTTGCTTTAATTTCAGTGTTTGCTAAAATATTTGAAAAACTCATGCATAAGCGCATATATGATTTTTTGGCCTCGAATAAAGTAATCAAAGAATCGCAACATGGGTTTATGGTGGGAAAATCAACCACCCTAGCATGTTACAAGGTAGCTAGTATGGTATCTGAATGTATTGACAAGAAAAGAGATGTTATAGTAGCTTTATTTGACATGACGAAAGCATTTGATTTTGCTGATCATGACATATTGATTAATAAATGTGACAAGTATGGTATTCGAGGTCCTGCAAATGATTGGATAAATTCATATTTACGTGATAGGAAACAATATGTAGAAATTTCAAAGCGTACAAAACAGAGCGCTACTAATTATAGATCTAGCACGCAAATAAACAGATTCGGTGTACCGCAGGGAAGCATATTAGGACCATTATTATTTTTGATTTATATAAATGACTTACCGGAAATAACCGAACATACATGTAATTTATACGCAGATGACATTTCAGTTACAATTAGCTTTAAGAATGACATTAATTTTGAACGTGACATTAACTATACTATTGATTCAATTTTGACATGGGTGAAAAATAATAATTTACATATTAATCTGGACAAAACATGTTATATAAGATTTTTCAACAGACTTCGACCCAAGCCAGAGTTAGAAATATTTTGCGAAGGTGCCAAAGTTCATGGAAAAAACAGTGCCACATTTTTAGGTATTATTTTTGATAAAAATCTATCTTGGAAAGATCAAATAGATAAACTAATTGTAAAATTAAATCGTTTCGTCTTCGCTCTTTATAGATTGTCAGTAACTGTTAACCAAAGCACAGCACTGCTAGCATACCATGGATATGTAGCGTCAGTGTTAAGATATGGTATTATTATTTGGGGCAACTCTATACATATTCCTAAACTATTTATTGTACAAAAGAAATGTATAAGAGCCATATGTAGGATTTATCCTTGGGATTCTTGTCGCCCTTGGTTCAAAGAATTAAAAGTATTGACCCTCACCTGCCTCTATATTTATGAAGCTTGTTTGTTTGTGAGACAAAATAATGATCTTTTTGCATGTTACCCCAGTAATACTAGACAACATTCATTGGATCCATTTAAACTTATAGTTCCAACCGCGGGTACTGCTTTGGGAAAACGAAATTGCAATGTAATGATAGCTAGGATCTATAATAAGATACCAAGAGAATTTAAAACTCTAAGACTCAATTTACTGAAACGTGAGCTAAAAAAATGGCTGATAGAAAAATGTTTTTATGAACTCAATGATTTTTTTTCAGAATAATAATATGATTTGAAATTCGCGGCTATTTAAATTAAATAAATATAGCTAATAAATTTATTGTATTTTTTTTTAATGTAAATATTTGCATGCTAGCATACATAGTTAAATGTGATGGACCAATTGTAATAATGCAACATCTTAATTGTACCACATTTACGCAAATAAAATTGATTTTGATTTGATTTTGATTTTATAATTCCTATTAAGCTGAAGATAAAAATTTCAGGATTATAATTTTTTCAGCCACTTTAGCAAGTTGAGTGTGGAAATGATTGTTAAATCAGCGATTGTTTTATTTAGATACTGTAGAAGTACATTTAATATAATTGTTATACATATTAGAGACTATTATTAAATAATATTTAAGTTAGGGTTGTGAATAGGATGTGTTTAGTTAAGTTTGGTTTAATTTGCATATTGATTTTCAATGTTTTCGTTTTAAGAGTTGTGTACTTGTTTTTCCTCACCATAAAGGTTGATTGGAAGATATCGCGTTAAGGCGATAAGTCCGCCTTTGTGTACTAAGTTTTAATGATCTGTACCTTTGTAAAAACATGATATCTGTATGCAATAAAGTGTTCAAATAAATAATTAAAAAAAAAAATGCTGTGTAGTGTCGGCTTAGAATAACACTACCCCAATTCTTCCGGTGGGTGTACGTAAGAGGCGACTGACGGTATTGGGGCTTTTTAACGGATATGTGGGAACAGCAAAGATATACTGGCCAGTACACCCTGCTGTGCACCAACTTAGAATTTGTATTTATGTTTAGCTAGAGAAACATTTCGATACCGCGATGTACGAGTTTTTATGACGCTGCTAGTGTGCGAGTGAGTTCGCCGTCTAGCAGTCGCCACACATATTTGGGCGATGCGGTTGGAGACCCATCACCAACAACCTTTATTCTACCACCTTTTTTTCCCACACAACTTCCAAAAGTGGCTGAGGAATTTCTGATTTCTTAGCTCATCTATAAATATGTATAAGAGTATAAGTATGTATGTAAAAAATAAATAAATAGTTTCCATGATGACTAATACGGCCATAATGCCATGTCTCCTCAGATGATGTGTTACGTGAACCTGTTATCAGTGCTGTTGACGGGGGTAGCTCTCGCTCAGCAACCTACTACCGCCTCCTCCGTGCTACTACTACAGGTGATATAGCCTATACTATCATCTTAGTAAAATAATTGATTTATCGATCTCACCTCCCAAAGGTTGTCTGGAAGAGATCGCTTTTAGCGATAAGACCGCCGATTGTACCTCACTGTAAACTATTTGATCATATTATTATTTTTGTAAATTTGTATTGTTTGTATTTGTATGCCGTGTAGTGTCGGCTTAGAATAGCACTACCCCATTTCTTCCGGTGGGTGTACGTAAGAGGCGACTAACGGTATTGGGGCTATTAAGGGATTTTTGGGCGATGCGGTTGGAGACCCATCACCCACAACCTTTATTTTACCATCTTATCCTCACTAAAAATTTTGTTTGTTTCTCAAATAAATAAATAAAATAAAAGTATCTGAGGAATTTTTAATTCCTTAGCTCTGGCTACCCCTTCTAGGGATCGATAGCCGTGTGTATGTATCTAAATTTGTGTTTGATGTGCAATAAAGAGTTATTCTATTCTTAGTAGCTTTAATTCATGCCTCAAATATTACTTTAATTATGATGTTATTTAATGGTTTCTTGTTGAGATGGTTTGGGCACACCGAGAAGACGGATGATAGAAAATTGGTAAAAGGGATCTATAGAGCTAGTGTGGATGGTAATGTTGGTAGAGGACGACCACGGAGAACACACTTGGACCAAATTGAGAGTGTGCTCAAAAAGGCTGGCGTCCGAAGTATGAAGAATAAAAAAGCATGCATGAAAAGATTGATGGATGTAAACGAAACTAGAGAGGTTTGTCAGGATCGTACTGTTATGGATATCTCCAGTACTAAACTAATGCTGACCTAATATTTCATATCTATATAATAAATGGATCACTAAATGTGTTGCTAAGCGCAAAACTCGAAAACGGCTACACCGATTCGACTGATTGTATACCTAAAAGTTTAGTTTTGTCACTAAGTTACCGCTAGTAAATCTTCAATAGATAATGGGAATGTTTTTGTTCATGATAACCTAATTTGGGGATTATTATTATTATTATAAAGAATAAAAAGAGTATGGAAGGAATATTTTGAGGGTCTCTTTGAAAAAGAGGATGATCCCATTACTTCAGCAATTGATAGCGATGTTAATTGTGACGAGGTAATGGGTGACGTGTCTGAAAGTATGATAAGTATGGAAGAAATTGTAAAAGCGATGAAAAGTATGAAACTAGGAAAAGCGGCAGGATATGATAGGATATGTGTCGAAATGCTGAGGGCTGGTAAAGGGTTAGTGGCTTCTTGGCTGTTCTTCCTTTTTCAGAAGTGTTGGGCACTTGGCAAAGTACCGAAAGATTGGTATAGAGCCGTGATTGTGCCCCTATATAAAGGGAAAGGGTCACGCCAAGAAGCAAAAAACTACCGTGGTATCAGCCTACTCAGTGTTGTCGGCAAATTGTATGCGAAAGTTCTGATCGAAAGGGTGATGAAAGAAACGGATGAAAAAATTTGGGATGTACAAGCAGGATTTAGGAAGGGAATGGGATGTATGAATCAAGTCTTCTCCTTAAGGTGCATCACAGAGAAATTTTTGGCAAAAAACCAAAAAGTGTATTGCACCTTCATTGATTTGGAGAAGGCGTATGATAGGGTAGTAAGAAAGTATTTGTGGAAGGTGTTGTCTAAGTTCGGTTTGGGGAGCCAACTTATACGTGCATTGGAGTCACTCTATGAGGATTCCAATGCATGTGTGAGAGTAAACGGAGAAGACACGGACTGGTTTGAGATCTCTAGGGGTGTTCGACAGGGTTGTGTGGCTTCTCCGTGGCTCTTCAATTTGTTCATGGACGACTGTTTGAAAGAACTGCGCGAAAGTGATTATGGACTGAAAATGAGAGGGTTCATCATTAAATGCCTGCACGATCAAGTGTTACTTGCATCAACGGTAAATGAGTTGCAGGAGATGGTGAACATTGCGTGTAAGTCTTTCGAAAGAAAGGGAATGAGAGTGAATGTGGACAAAACCAAAACAATGGTTTTTGAAAGAGAGGAAAGTATGACAGAATGTGACATTGTTATAAATGGTAAGAAAGTGGAACAAGTGAAAGAGTTCGTTTATCTGGGAAGTTTGTTTACTAGGGATGGAAAGTGTGATGAAGACATTGAAAGAAGAGTAAAAAAGGGTAATGCGGTAAATGGAGCACTGGATAGTCTCATGTCTAGTCAATCGGTGTCCGAAAAGGCCCGAATGGCTGTGCATGATGCTGTCCTCGTTCCTACGCTTATGTATGGCAGTGAATGTTGGGTGTGGCAGAAGAAGCATGAAAGCAGAGTGAATGCAGTAGAAATGAGATCCCTCAGAAAAGTTTGTAATGTAAGGTTATGTGATCGTGTGAGGAATGATGTGATTCGTGAAAGGTGTGGTGTAAAAGATGATATTGTAAGAAAGATAGAAAAAGGAATGTTGAGGTGGTTTGGGCACATAGAGAGGATGGATGAAAATAAAGTAGCGAAAGAGATATATAGAGCCAATGTGGATGGGAATGTTAGTAGAGGACGGCCTCGTAAAACGTTTCTGGACCAGATAGAAAACGTTCTTATAAAGGCGGGGGTCCGAAGTGAGAAGAATAAAAGAGCATGTATGAGAAGGATAATGAATGTAAGGGAAGCAAGAGAGGTTTGTCAAGATCGTACTAAGTGGCGATCGATAGTCTCTGCCTACCCCAATGGGAATAATGGGCGTGAGTATAAGTAAGTAAGTATTATTAATAAATAAAGGAAAGAAAAATTTCGACACTAGCAGGGATTGAACCCGCGACCTCCGCACTAGACGCCATTGACACTGGTCACTAGGATAACGTCGATTTTCGGATGGCAGGTGAGAGCAAAGGAAACACGTGCTTGTTTGCTTCACTCGTTTATTGCGACTGTCATTCTTTTTACAGAACCATAGAAATTAATCATAGACAAATACACAAGTACCCAACATTTAAAAATAAATCAAAATATCGTACCTATGTATAATTAAACTAACCATACCGCCCACCAAAACGGACGTTTTCTCTTGAGCCATATACTTAAATTTAACCAATATAAACCAAATGTTACCAAAACCTAAAAGTACACGTTTCCTTTGTAATATCAAAACAATCTCATCAGACAACTCATAGTTCTACGTTAAACTTACAACATAACTTCACCATCTATATGTTATACATAAAAATAAAAATTTAATGTGTGCTATAACTATAACTCAAAACATAATAAGAAAGTATAAAACAAAACTTAGAATAATTCCTAAAAATATGTCTTTAAGTTAGTAAGCTTCACATAAGTACTATTCATTAGAATATGTAAATGTATAAATTTAAACATCAGCAAGTGGACTGTATTATGCATAAATAAAAACTCAAATAAAGTGAAATAAATTCCATACTTTTGATAACATTTTTTTATAAGATTAAATTTACACTGAGCACATCATCATCATCTCACATAACCACGCATTGCAAGCTTGAAAACCCAACCCGATACAATGAAGTGACCGACCCCGCCCACCATGAAGTATCAGCACGTATAAACCATGTCTAAGTATATAAATAAATATAATAAACATATTTATACTTCTGAATTATTGGAAAGCAATATCAATTTTGAAAGCGGTCTTTTCTTAAGATTGCCACCCTTACATTGTACAGTTACCACCCGTACTAAGTTGTCAGTACCTGGGTGTAACGCAGCTACCCTTCCAAGCAACCACTTTGCTGGGGGTAAACCATCTTCCTTGATGATGACTACATCACCTATATTAGGAGACGAATGGATGTTTTGCCATTTGTACCTTTGTTGTAGAGTATTTAAGTACTCTAACCTCCATCTCTTCCAAAACTCCTGCAACCTCTGCTGAATAAGTTGCCACCGCGTAATATAGCTTATGTTCTTATCATCAAAACTCACATCAGGAACACCTATTATAGGTTCACCTATGAGAAAATGCCCTGGTGTGAGTGGCGTAAGTGTATGTATTGTATCATCCATTTGGTATAACGGACGCGAATTTAAACACGCTTCTATTTGACATAGGAGCGTTGTCATCTCCTCGTAGGTGAACTTAGTTTCTCCACAAATTTTAGTTAAGTGTCTCTTAACACAGCGGATGTTCGACTCCCAAGCCCCACCAAAATTAGCTCCTCGAGCAGGGATGAAATGCCAGGTAGTTCCTTCGGTTGCCAACGCTTCCGCAATTTCCTTTAGAACGTTAGACTTACATTTATCTAAAAGGGTTCGTAATTCCTTATCAGCACCTACAAAGTTTGTTGCATTGTCACTCCATATGTGTGAACAATGTCCTCGTCTTGCTACAAATCTCCTAAAGGCAGCTATGAAAGCTTGAGAAGTTAAGTCAGTGACGGCTTCTAAATGTATAGCCTTCGTTGCAAAGCAAACGAATAGACAAATGTAACCTTTTGTCGACTTGTATCCTCGGCTTTTTGACGTACGGATAAATATTGGCCCGGCATAATCTACACCACTATGACTGAATGGGCGACTAGGATTTACCCGGGGTGCTGGCAATTGACCCATCAACTGTTGGGTGACCTGTGCCTTCTCTTTTATACAAATATTGCAGTTTCTTGCATATTTTCGTAGAGCGGATTTCAGTCGTATAACCCAATACTTCGTACGTATGAATGTCATCATTTGTATAATACCTCCATGAAGTGTGCGTATGTGTGCTTCTTTTATAATGAGGTAAGTTAAGTGTTGCTTATTCGGAATTATTATGGGGTATCTTGAACTCTCTGGTATACAACTTGCTTTATCAAGACGGCCACCAACTCTCAGTAATCCTTTTTTATCAATAAAAGGTGCTAAAGTAATAAGCGTACTTCTTTTTTTAACCTTACCAAATCTATTCAAGTCTTCTATTTCTTCTAAATAAACTAGCTCTTGATAATACTTCACACATCTGTCTAATATATCTTCTAGAAAACTATTTATCTGTTACAGATAAATAGTTTTCTAGTTTCTTATCACAACCTTTTTTATTGAATCTTTTACAATACGCTAGCACTCTTTTCATTCTAGACAACGACGAAAATCTCTCCCAAATAGGCTCTTCCTTTACATTAACAAAACAAATCTTTTTTGTTTCTAATTCCGTATGGGGTATTTGAATTTCTCTAGTTCTATATTTCTCCTCATCATCTTTTAGCCATTCCGGTCCTGTCCACCAAATTTCAGCGTTCTCTAACTCATTTGCCTTAATGCCTCTTGAAGCTAGGTCTGCAGGATTGTCACTGGATTTAACATGTCTCCACCTATCATTGTCGATGTTCTGTATAATGTCTGAAACTCGGTTTCCTACAAAAACTTGCCATCTGCTAGGTTGTGATTGTAGCCACGCCAAAACCACCATTGAATCTGTCCAGGCGTATATACCTGACATTGGAACATTTAACAAATCTGCAACTTCACGTAATAACTTGGCTAATAAGACCGAACCACAAAGTTCAAGCTTTGGAATAGTGAGCTGTTTGAGCGGTGCTACTTTTGTTCTCGAAGCAATAATTGTTATATGTATCTCATTATTTTTGTCTCTTACTCTAGCATAGACAACAGCTGCATACGCTACAGAAGATGCGTCTGCAAATCCGTGTAACTGAATGTCTTTTATTTGTGAACTTGTTCTTAACCAACGTGGAATTTCAATTGTTCGCAATGATTGTAAATCTTCTCGGTAGTCTATCCACTCTTCAACCAGGTCCTTTGGTAATTCTTCGTCCCAATCTAGACTGCAAAGCCACAATTTCTGAATCATTACTTTAGCAGTAATTATGACCGGTGACAACCAGCCAAAGGGGTCGAAAAGTTTAGCGACGTCTGACAATATAATTCGTTTTGTTGGTGATTGCCTTATTTTAGTTAAATTCACAGTTACTTGAAATTTATCATCTTTTCTGTTCCATGTCAGCCCTAGAATTTTTAAGACATTGTTAAGTTTGATTTCTATCTTTTCTGTAGCCTCGGAATTTGTATTCTCCTCATGCAAAAAATCCAAGACTTCTTCTGCATTACTCGACCATTTTTGCATCTCAAACCCACCTCTTTTTAATAAATTATTAATATCTTTACACTTCTTTTTTGTTTCTTGTATATCCTCTCCCCCTGTAGTTAAATCGTCCATGTAGTAAGAGTTTTTTATTATAGCTGCCACATCTGGAAAATCATGTTCTTCGTCATCGGCGAGTTGATTCAATGTTCTTACAGCTAAAAACGGGGCTGCTGCAGTTCCAAAGGTAACGGTACGTAACTGATAGCTTTCTATTTCTTTTTCAGGTTCATCCCGCCAAACTATTCTTTGAAGATCAATATGTTTCTCTGTCATCGATACAGCCCTGTACATTTTAACAACATCTCCTATAGCACATATTTTATGTGTTCGCCAACGAATCAAAAGTTCACGTAGATCAGGTTGTAAGGTAGGTCCCGTCATCATACACTGATTTAATGATTGTCCTCCTGAACCCTTTGCAGATGCGTCGAAGACCACTCTCACCTTTGTTGTATCTTTATCCTCTCTGATAACAGCATGGTGTGGAAGATAGATTGCATTTGGTTCATTCTCGTTTTCAGCTTTCTTCATGTGACCTAACTGTAAGTATTCATTTATTACTCTTTTGTACTCAATTTTCAGTTTTTCGTTTTTCTCAAATCTTTTCTCTAGATGCTTCAATCTTGTGACAGCTTGCTGTTTGGTTTCCCCACATAGGTTCACCGTCTCCTCTATTCTATACTTCAAAGGTAAGTGGACTGTATACCTTCCTTTTTCATCTCTCGTTGTTGTTTTTGCGTATATCTCTTCACATGTTTCTTCTCGTGTAAGTATCTTCTCGTTTGTGTATGTTACAGTTTCCATCTCCCAAAACCTTTTGAGAAAATTGTTATCTTCTTCATTCCTAGAAATATGTAGGCTTATAATATTATTGGAGTTAGTATTGTGTGACCGTGTTTTCCCTGATAAAACCCACCCCAGGTGTGTATACTGTGCAATGACCTCACCAGGTCCCCTCAGTAAACCCGAGTCTATGATTCTACTAAAAATGTCGGCTCCAAGAAGGATATCAATCCGACCTGGTTTATTGAATGTAGGGTCGGCTAACTCCATTGTATCAAGTTGAGGCCAATTGAAACCTCGAACTTCTCTAACTGGTAACATACGAGTCAGTGATTTTAATACATATGCATCTAAAACAGTAGAAAAGGGTGTATTATATCTCGATTTAATTTCTAACTGAACCATTTGTTTTATAACTAGATTGTGCATCTCACCCACTCCAGACACAGCTCCGTTGATACTAGTTTTATGCAAACCAAGAAGCTCGACGACTCGTGTAGTCACGAAGCATGCCTCGGAGCCCTGATCCAGTAGTGCCCGGAGGACGTGCGTTTGTCCTGTTCTCGAAGTCACCTCCACCAGGGCTGTTGCCAACAGTACAGTTTGACCAGGCTCGTTGTCTCTAGCTATATGCGTAGTTATCTCCTCTTTGTTGTTAATGTTGTCTCTCATCTCTCTCATGAGTCGCGTCTCATCACCTGCTTGTCGTTTGTTATCCTGATGTAATATGGTATGATGTCTTCTTTTGCATATTTTGCACGATGTATTGTTTTTACACCGGAATGCCATATGATTGGGCATCAGGCAGTTAAAACATAGTTTATTATTTTGTACGTACTTACATCTGTCGTCAGTGATTTGCTTTAGAAACTCTTTGCAGTTGAAAATATAATGTTTCTCCTTACAGAACGCGCAATGTATATCATTTTCATTGTCAGTTATGGTGTGATAAGTTTTTGTTTTAACTTGTGGTCTATAATTTTTATTTATCGGTTCAACCATCTCTAAAGTCCGGAAACGGGACTCAAGGAACAACTTTAATCTCGTAAACGCCGGTAAATCATCTGTCTCATCTCCACTTATAGTATCTTCCCATTGTTTTCGAGTTTCAGGGTCAAGTTTCGATACGATAATATAACTCACGATAGCGTCCCATTGCGACACAGGTAAACCCAAATTATTTAGTGCGTTCAGGCATTCAATGGAAGTGTCTAACAGCTGACGTAAGCTATAAGATGTCTCTTGAGCCAGCGCCTTTTGTGCAAAGAACCTTTTAAACAAACAATTAGCTATGTACCTTTTATTATTATAGCGTCGTTTTAGTACTGACCAAGCTTCATAATAGTTATTCCCCGTGATCGAAAACTGACGTAACAAAACCTCTGCGTCTCCACTCAAACTACTTTTAAGATAGTGCAATTTCTGAACGTTTTCTAAGGTCTCATTGTTATGTATTAAAGCGATAAATAGATCGTGAAATGAAGCCCACTGTGTGTAGTCTCCCGAAAACACTGGCAATGAGATTCGGGGTAACTTTACATCATAACCACCTTTTGACGAACTATTCTTAGTATCTGGGGGTACTTCCACACTGGTACTAGGGTTAGATGACGGTAGTATAGGCATAAGGTTTCTCAAAGCTGTCTTCATTTCGCCTTTATACGTATAATAATATTCCTCAAACTTCTCGTAAATATTCTCTGCAAAATACGGCAGTGTTTTTTGATCATCTCTGTTAACGGAACTAACTAAATTCTCGTTATTCTTTTTAAACTGACACCAACTTGTTTCTAAAGCTTCTAATCTTGTTTCTAAGTATCCGATACCAATTCTCTCCTTCGGTGATTTCTTATAGTTTTTATACGATTTCTCCAACTTATCCATTGCATCATATAAAACTGACATTTTCTTCTCGATATCTTCCATTATTGTAAGTAAAAAACTACAATTAGCTTACAATGAAGATAATCGCTATGTTATCACTAATACGTACTTAAAGCAAATGTCTCAATCTTTGAAATCTTTAATTTACTCACTGCTATTCATATTACACCGTTATAAAATCCAAAATTATAATTATTTAATTAATTCGCTTTTCCAATAATATCCGGCGCGATGGATCAACTTTATGGTCACTAGGATAACGTCGATTTTCGGATGGCAGGTGAGAGCAAAGGAAACACGTGCTTGTTTGCTTCACTCGTTTATTGCGACTGTCATTCTTTTTACAGAACCATAGAAATTAATCATAGACAAATACACAAGTACCCAACATTTAAAAATAAATCAAAATATCGTACCTATGTATAATTAAACTAACCAGACACTGTAGCTCAATTGGCAGAGCGATGGGG
>CAUYWD010000211.1:0-26207 GCA_963576735.1 Bedellia somnulentella | reverse complement strand
GGATCACGTAATGGTCGTTGAAAACTCAATTATAAATGAACTTTGGGAGATGTGGTGAAATCGATACATTAACGGCTTTCAAATATTGTCAAGATTTAATATGTGCAGATATTTAGACCCCAATTTATAAAAAACAATATGGCTACGCACTCCAAAACGCATAGAAAATATTTAGCATTACAGTAAAATGTTTTGCATACCTAAAGCTTTAATACTAAATCAACTCAACTCAAACGTTCAATCCGAAGGGGTTGGCAGAGGAACTAATACTTCTGAACATCACGTGACATTATCACCTGTTGTTCAGAGTAATCGCGTTTTGCTTGGACAGTGTACTCACGTGATAGGGGGCAGGGTTTCTGCGAATACACAGTCAAATGACTAAGTGTCAGCAATATGGGTTTCCTGACGGTGTTTTCGCAGAGCACTATGATAAATTAACCACACATAATATGTCTTCAGAAAAGACAATTTGGTGTAGATCCAAGATTTCAACCCTTATCGTCTGCACGATAAGCGGTGTTCTACCTACTGAGCTATCACGGGAAATACGGTTGTTACTAAATCAAATCACTATATTTTATGTACATCGCATAACGCAAAATAAATTGACGTTAATGCATTTATTTTCTCACCATGTTCAAAGAGCAATTAACATTGCAATAATAGATGTTCTATTCTCTTTTATAATTAATACCTAGTTAACATTTAATTTTACTGCCAAGTTTGAGAGGGACTAAGGTTCCATATTTTATTGGTGAAAACTATTAGGCTAATGTGTGTTAAAAGTGTATCCTAATTTTAGGTATCACAGCTGTTTGTTTTCCTTTTGTAAATAAATAAATAAATAAATTTGACCGCTATTAATTCAATCTGTGTCGTCTCAAACACTAATTATATATCAGACAGTTTTAACCGTCTTTTAAACCGTCGTCAGTTTTAGTGTCGGCTTAGAGCCGTGTAGTGTCGGCTTAGAATAACACTACCCCATTTCTACCCGTGGGTGACCGTAAGAGGCAACTAAGGGTAGAGGAGGTTTTTGAGTGATTTTTGGGCGATGTGGTTCGAGACCCATCACCAAAAACGTTTATTATTATCATCTTTTCCCTAATCAACTTCCAAAAGTGGCTGAGGAGTTTCTTATTCCAAAGCTCTGGCTACCCCGTTAAGGGATTTACAGCCGTGAGTATATGTATGTATGTATGTATGTTTTAACCGTAGTCTGCCTATTAGCAGACACAAAGCGGCAGGAAACTGCCACCATCACATGCACCATCCAGTTAAGAGGTTGGTTCTTTAAACTCTTCGAATAGCACTTACCCTTTTCTACCTATGGGTGTTCGTAAGAGGCGACCCATCACCAACAACATCCCCACTATAGTATTAATTAGCTGAGGAGTTTTATATTCTAAAGATCTACCCCTCCTAGGCATTTATAGCCGTGAGTATATGTTTGTATGTACGAAAAATTAAACCTTAAATTAAAAGTATTAGTACCTGCGTCGTGTCAGCTTAGAATAGCACTAACCAATTAGTTCCCGATGTCGTACGAGGAGACATAGTTCGTGGGTTTCTAAATGATATCACCGAACATCCTTTATTTTGCCACTTTTCCTAATTACACCTGAAATGCAGACTTAAAAAAAACAAATTTCTGAATCTGCGAATGTATATGCATGTAGTGCAGGCACCACATAGTGGTACACCACACCACATTGTTGAGTCACACGCTCAACTATTTGCATCGGCGACACGGGCTACGGGGCGACGGAGGCGACGCGCGGGGTCATCGACACCGAACAGTGACGAACGAACTACCCGCACTGCTGCTCGCGCTCGCGCATTCATATTATCCTGTAGACGCGACTTCGTTATATTGTTTGTTATTTGTACTTATACTGAATATAAGTTTATACAGTCCACTGAAGTTTTAACATCTTCTTCGACGAACCAGCCACCTAATCAACGACGCATCCTCAGAGATATCCAATGGATTTATTTTATAAATGTTTCACGATACAGTTCCAACAAACTTTACATAAGCTAAACATGTACCTCTTCGAATGAATTCGATATTGACACCGCATCGTACCGGAGCATGAGAGCTTGCGGTTCATCGGTCGTATCAGGTCAAACAAAAATCTGCTCAAATGTGGGTCCATCTGTGTATTTGTCAAGTAACAAATAAAGCAATGTTTTTAAACTCAAATGTTCACACCGTATATCCCCGAAGAGTGGGCAGAGGTACTAATACTTCTAAACATCACGTGACGTTGTAATCTGGTGTTCAGAGTAGCCACGTTTTGCTTGGACAGTGTACTCACGTGAAAGGGGCAGGGCTTTCGCCGCTTTGTACGAATACACAGTCACATGACTAAGTACAACTCAGCCATGTGGGTTTCCTCACGATGTTTTCCCGCACCGTTAACAACCACGATAAATTTACCACACATATGTCTTTAGAAAAGACAAATTGGTGTAGGCCCGACCCGGGATTTGAACACTAGTCGTTTGCACGATAACCGAGTGTTCTACCCACTCGGCTATCACGGTTGCTTAAGTGTTAACGATAAAGTTGAATAAATATACATATAACGATAAATTTACCACACATATGTCTTTAGAAAAGACAAATTGGTGTAGGCCCGACCCGGGATTTGAACACTAGTCGTTTGCACGATAACCGAATGTTCTACCCACTGGGCTATCACGGTTGCTTAACTGTTAACGATTAAGTTGAATAAATATAGTCCCAACAAACTTTACATAAACTAAACATGTACCTCTTCGAATTAATTCGATATTGACACCGCATCGTACCGGAGCATGAAAGCTTGCAGTACATGAGTACATCGGTCGTATCAGGTTAAACAAAACCTGCTTAAAATGTGGATCCATCTATGTATTTGTCAAGTAACAAATAAAGCAATGTTTTTAAACTTAAACGTTCACACCGTATATCCCCGAAGGGGTTGGCAGAGGTACTAATACTTCTGAACATCACGTGACTTTGTGATCTGGTGTTCAGAGTAGCCACATTTTGCTTGGACAGTGTACTCACGTGAGAGGGGCAGGGCTTTCGCCGTTCTGTACGAATACACTGTCACATGACTAAGTAGAACTCAGCCATGTGGGTTCCCTCATCGTTTACAACATACATACATACATACATATACTCACGGCTATAATTCCCTAGAAGGGGTAACCAGAGCTAAGGAATTATAAATTAAGGTTTTTTTAGATGGGTCGGCAACCACATCGCCCAAAAATCCAATAAAAGCCCCAATACCCTTAGTCGCCTCTTACAGCACACATTCTAAGCCGGCACAACACGTTAACAACTATGATAAATTAACCACACATGTGTCTTTGGAAAAGACATATTAGTGTAAGCCCGACCCGGGTTTTGAACCCTCATCGTCTGCACAAGAAGCAGTGCTTCATCCTCTGAGCTATCTCGGTTGCTCGAGTTTAAGCAGTAAGATATTGTTCACAGTAGACTTGCAAGAACTAAGCACTTAAGACGCATTACCAAGATTGTTCATAGACTTCAACTTAGTACTAAACAAACAACTTAACTGCCATTAGCTCCGTTTATGTGACAGCTAAGTAGTGTATTTAAAGTACTATTAAATCTTCGTTGTTGAAATCATAATTCATATGGAAAGAGATCATTTTGATAGCGTCCTTTAATCAATACAGATTATAAAACTTTAGCAAGCACTGCAAAAGATAGACTTGTCTTATATGCGCAAAATAATGCACTTAAATACTACCTACATTAGATAATACACTAACAATGTACGATGATGTTGTACTAGACATTACCTTGCGACGCGAACACTTATTATAAATCACTGGCTCCCACTTAGAGGATAAACGATAGCCACTTTCCCGTGGGCTGATTGTGTATCTTTAGCGACTGCAATTGTGTCGCAAGTTGCAATATTATCGCTGTCAATAGTGTCAAATCGCATACAAATTTATGACATTGACAGCGACAATCGTGCAACTTGCGACACAATCGTCAGTCTCAAAAGAAGAATTCTCGTGTTTTTTTAATTTCTACCGCTTTACGCACAATTTGAGAAAAGTAATGGCGATCATTGGAAAGGACGGTTGGTTTATGGAGTTCACTCCAGTTGTTTGGTCCTGATTCTAACAAGTGCTTTACTATAAGTCACGTAAGTGGTTTTAAAAATGTTCGTTGTTTAATCCCGATTTTTATTATATATACATACATACATATACTCACAGCTATAAATCCCGAGAAGGGGTAGCCAGAGCTAAGGAATTAGAAATTCCTCAGCCACTTTTGGAAATTTGAGTGGGGAAAAGGTGGTAAGGTAAAGGTTGTTGGTGATGGGTTTCCAACCGCATTGCCCAAAAATCCCTTAAAAGCCCCAATACCGTTAGTCGCCTTTTACGTACACCCACCGGAAGAAATGGGGTAGTGCTATTCTAAGCCGACACTACACAGCATACATAATATTTAAGAAACGCTGTCGTAATTTTTAAACCAAGTAAAAAGCCCTATCCATATTAATATCATAAATGTGATAAAGCAGCTTATTGAATACATATACTTATGTTATAGTTTTAGAACACAATGGCTGTGACATATAGATATACCACAAGAGTTTTTGAATGCAATGAAACGGTACAAAATGTTTACTAAACAAGATTTACCTTGAATGCGAAATTTAATCTGTGTAGTATCAGCTAAGAACAGCACTAAAGCATATCTTTCTATTATTGGATGCCAAATGTAAGATGTGTAGCGTCAGCTAAGAACAGCACTAATCCATATCTTTCCATTAGTATAGTGCGAGGCAATTTATGGTTTCAGACTTAAACGATGCGGCTGGAGACTCATCACCAACCATATTTTATATATTTCTTAACTTCTAAAGGTTGGTGTAGAACTTTTTAATTTAAAGTTCTTCTAAATATGGCTATCCCTTTTGGGATTTATGGGCGTGAGTATATCTATGTATGTTAAGTTAGTAAAACATCTATTTGTAGCTTAAAGCTGTAAGTTTACAACAATAGATGAAAATCCATACTTCCATACTAATATTATAAATGGGAAAGTGAGTTTGTTTGTTTGTTTATTTGTGACGCTTTGACGCCGCAACTACTGAACCGATTGCTTTGAAATTTTGCAGACATATAGGTAGAAGTCCAGATTAAATAATAGAGTACTTTTATCCCGGAAAAATGATATTCCCGAGGGATAACAAAAATATTGCTTACTTGCGCTGTGTGCTGTTTAAAACAAGGTAATATTTAGTTCTCGATGTATGCAAGAGATGGCGCTGGGTATTTTTTAAAACGTGGTAACGATGTATTTTTAAGATACTGTTTAAGAAGTGGAATGATATCTAACGCTTTAGCCAGGGGCCGAAAACTTCTCGACATCCTCACTTTGTGGATTTTAGCAGCGCAACCTTCAACCTTTCAGCTGAAACCTTATAAAAAACCACGGCGTTGTTTGCATGTTCACCAATAGATGGCGCTGTCTGAACTTTCTACATCGCGGTATGATTTCTTCTTTATTAGAGTATATAAACCCAAAATCTGTAATCCGACTTAGCTTAGGTACTTCAGCCGCCCGGCACGCAAGTTATGGTGACGCCGCACAGGCCGCAGGGCCAGCAGCACCGAACCGGTGGGGTTTTAGACGGTAAAAGTCCGACATACCCCCGTCGCTCTCTCAAGCGACGGGGGATCCTATGAGGATTTCCCCACCGGTAAACAAAAAAAAAATAATGTAATGTCTATTAAACAATAAACTTTGTTTTTTGCCGATATTATTGAAAAGAAATACTATTTTAATTAAAATAACAATGATATATTACAGTGACTTTGACAAAGCCAAATCAAATACTGTTGATATGGCTGTCACGCTTGGCTACTCAATACTAAAATACTAATATAGTGCTACTGTATGTATAGTGATTACAGTGACTTTGTAACGTTATTTTCAAGTCATGAAAATATCTCAGGACAATAATAAAATAATAGATTCAAAATAACCTTCACTTCACACTTTTTCAGGCTTAGGACTGTTGCAATAATTTTAAGTAAGTGCGGCGTGTTTGTTGAATCAACTTTTTACAATGATTTTGTTCTAAATCTATTTTTATTTTTTCGCAGTAGGCTGAATAATAGTTAGGAAGTTTAGTGCACTTTGTTCGTCGTATAGATTTTTATAGTTTAGTTTGGGATATTTAAATATTTATAGGCAGTAGTTCTATAACGTACTGTATAACGTACCTAGGTTTAAAAGTAGATGTTAGCTTCTCATGGTCTCAACACATTGATTATATATGTAATAAGCTTAGAATTTTATTGGGTAAATTCTACCATTTAAGTTTTAAGGTTCCAACAAGCACACTTAAATGTTTGTATTTCTCGCTAGTTGACTCAATCCTGAGTTATGCTCTTGACAGTTACGGCCTTACTTTTAAATCATATATAGATAAACTTGAATCACTTCAGATTAGATTTTTAAAACTTCTTGTTAATCATAAAACTAAAAATAAATGTAATGGTAACTACTATAAACTTTTTAAAATATGTAAAATTCTGCCTGTCAGCCTGAAACATAAATACCTCTTATTAATTAACAACCACGACAGTCAAGAGCAGAATATCACGAAACTGAGTCATAGCTATGGCACGAGGTCGGTGTCGGCGGGCAGGCTGGAGGTACCCAGAGTAAATAATTACTACGGGGACAGGACGCTTAAAAAGCGATTACCGTACTTGATCAACAGTCTGCCCGAGGACATCCGCCTCGAGTCTAATAGACAAAAATTTAAAAACAAATTAAAAAAATATTTTCTTAACTCACTACCATAGATGTAACTGAATAAAAATTTATTAAAAGAGACTCTACCTGCAGACAAACTGTAAAACAGTTTTGCAGGGCTTTGTTATAATTAAATGTAACCATTTATATTAATAAAGATTAATAATTAATGTAATGTATAACAGTTTGGTTAGTTTAGTGCATTTTTCTAGGTGCTGTGCAAACGCGCAATATTAGCACCGAAAAATGAAACGGTCACTAAAATAAATGAAAATATTTTGATTGATGAAGTTATGGGAGAAAATACTGAAATACTGATCCACCACTAACCATTCCCCTATTCCCGAGCAATCGCTGCAAGCTCTCCCGCTATCACCAACGGCAACGGTCAGTGGCGGCAGCACCGGACCGCCGCCGCCAAATTGCCAAACTACTATTCGTGTTTGTACTCGCTAAGATATTCTCATTTTGAACATAGAAACTTGGTACAAAATGGTTTGGTTCATGAATCTTATGAAAAATTAAAAAGGATTTTTGAAACTCAACCCCTAAGAGGTTTATATAGTAAATGAAAGTTAATCTAGAGATTTTTGTCATATTTGTATCTACGAATATAAAACTTGGTGCGATTGAATTTATGAAATTCATCTATCAATCATTCATGAGTATGTACTAACGGCCATAAATTCCATAATTGGGTAGTCATTGCTTCAGAGAAAGTAATTCTTCATCCACTTTTGGAAATAGACTAGGGAAAAGGTTGTTAAATAAAGGTAATTAGTGATGGGTCACCAACTGCATCGCCCAACAATCACTTGAAAAGCCTCAATGTCCTTTATATCCTTTACAACGCCCGCGGGCATATAATATAAATATAAAAACAGAAGTTGAGATAGTGTTTCGGTATTTTGAATGTAAACCGGATGCAAAAAATGAAGTCTACGCGGACGAAGTCGCGGGCAAAAAGCTAGTATTTAATATAAGCGTAATTAAAAAAGTCTTTGCATCCTGTCACTTACTTAAGCGCTTGCATTTTTTCCTGCCTCACCATACTAAGATTACGCTGGCGCAGTCTCTACTGCTTCCGATTCTTGATTACGCAGACGGAAGCTATCTTGACCTAACAGTTACCCCAAGAGCTGACAGGCATTTTTGAGTACATCCTTGAGGCACATTGAAAATATTATTGTTGATTAGTTGCGAATGTGTGGATGATGAAATGGCCGACCTGGCTGGGAGGTTGCGGGGCGTTAATGAGCTATGAATTTTTTAATTCGCAATTTTTCTCATGCAGAAAATGTTCTTGAGGCACTTTGAATCTTACAGCATTTTAAAGTCTGATGTTTAATTAAACGATATATCATGATGCCAGGCGATTTGGTTGGGATTTAAATGGTGACAGGCGATTTAAAGTTATATTTTTTTTTGCGCAAAAAATGTACTTGAGGCAAGCTGGGATCTATACACAATAATTGTTGTGTTGATAAGATGCCATATATCAAATGACAGACCAACTGAATATTTTTATGGAATACGGCACTGGAAATAGAAGAAGATTCATTGATATATCACAATTATATGCCAAATTCGGAAATTCAGTATGCGCAAGTTTGCCTGGCTTTCATGCAGTCACTGGGTGTGACTACAATCCTTCATTTTTTAATAAAGGCAAGCGGAGGCCTTTCCAACTATTAATGAAAAATAAACTGTATCAAAAAGCGTTTATTGATCTAGGATGTGCGCATACGACAGATTTACGCAATGAGGTTTTTAACATGCTTGAGAAGTTCGTGTGTGAAATGTACGGTGTCAATAATATCGCAGATATAAACATAGCACGGTTTGAAAAATTTTGCAAGACATTTAAAGCTAAGAGCACGGAAGAGCCTTTCAAAAAAACTGTCAAAAACTATGATCCGTCTACGTTACCACCATGTAAAGCAGAGTTGCACCAACAGCTTTTAAGAGCTCAATATGTTACAAGTATCTGGAGAAATGCACATTTACGTTTTCCAAGTAACCTAGTACCCACTGAACATGGATGGCAGCTGAAGGAGGATAAACTGGATTTTTATTGGTTTGATGGGGATTGCATGCCGCAATTAGTTATCGATGCAATTGATCCTGGGACATTTGAACACTCTGATGAAAATGCTACAGGTATGTAATAGCCGACATAGACAGCCGTGATAGCCCAGTGGGTAGAACACTCGGTTATCGTGCAAGCGACTAGTGTTCAAATCCTGGGTCGGGCCTACACCAATTTGTCTTTTCTAAAGACATATGTGTGGTTAATTTATCATGGTTGTTAACGGTGAGGGAAAACATCGTGAGGAAACCCACATGGCTGAGTTGTACTTAGTCATGTGACAGTGTATTCGTACAAAACGGCGATAGGCCTGCCCCCTATCACGTGAGTAAACTGTCAATGCAAAACGTGGGTACTCTGACCACCAGGTGACAAAGTCACGTGATGTTCAGAAGTATTAGTACCTCTGCCAACCCCTTCGGGGATATTCGGCGTGAACGTTTATGTTATGTTATGTATGTAATAATAATTTGTTAAATACTCGCACTATTAATTGTATTTCACATTTGTTAATTTTTTTTATTTATTTTCAGACAATGAAGAAGAGTTCATAGAACTCAACTCTATGGACGAGTTCACAAGTGACGAGGAGATTCCATCAGATATCAATGAATAAAAAAAATTACATAAAAAGTACATCAAAATTTTTTTGTAAAAATTTATTTTTTTACATACATACATACATATACTCACGCCGTTAATTCCCATTGGGGTAGGCAGAGACTATCGATCGCCACTTCGTACGATCCTGGCAAACCTCTCTTGCTTCGTCTACATCCATCAATCTTTTCATACATGCTCTTTTATTCTTCATACTTCGGACGCCTGCCTTTTTGAGCACACTTTCAATTTGGTCCAAGTGTGTCTTTCGTGGCCGTCCTCTACTAACATTACCTTCCACATTAGCTCTATAGATACCTTTTACCAATTTCCTATCATCCATCCTCTCGATGTGCCCAAACCATCTCAACATTCCTTTTTCTATCTTACTTACAATATCATCTTTTACACCACACCTTTCACGAATCACATCGTTCCTCACACGATCACATAACCTAACATTACAAACTTTTCTGAGGGACCTCATTTCTACTGCATTCACTCTGCTTTCATGCTTCTTCTGCCACACCCAACATTCACTGCCATACATAAGCGTAGGAACAAGAACGGCATCATGCACAGCCATTCGGGCCCTTTCGGACACCGATTGACTAGACATTAGGCTATCCAATGCTCCATTAATCGCATTACCCTTTTTCACTCTTCTCTCAATATCTTCATCACATTTTCCATCCCTTGTAAACAAACTTCCCAGATATACAAACTCCTTCACCTGTTCCACATCCTTACCATCAATCGCAATCACGCATTCTGTCACATCTTCCTGTCTCTCAAAAACCATCGTTTTGGTCTTATCCACATTCACCCTCATTCCCTTTCTTACAAAAGACTTACATGCAATATTCATCATCTCTTGCAACTCTTCTGCCGATGATGCAAGTAGCACTTGATCGTCAGCATACAAGAGGCATTTAATGATGAATCCACCCATTCTTAGTCCATAATCACTTTCACGCAACTCTGTCAAACAGTCATCCATGAACAAATTGAAGAGCCACGGAGAAGCTACACATCCCTGTCGGACACCCCTAGAGATTCCGAACCAGTCAGTGTTTTCCCCGTTTACTCTTACACATGCACTAGAATCCTCATAGAGTGATACCAATGCACGTATAAGTTGACTCCCCAAACCGAACTTGGATAACACCTCCCATAAACACTTTCTTACCACCCTATCATACGCCTTCTCTAAATCAATGAAGGAGCAATACACCTTTTGGTTCTTAGCTAAGAACTTTTCGGTGATGCTCCTTAGAGAGAAGATTTGATCCATACATCCCATTCCTTTCCTAAATCCTGCTTGCACATCCCATATTTTCTCATCAGTTTCATTCATCACTCTTTCAATCAGTACCTTAGCATACAATTTACCGACAATGCTGAGTAGGCTAATGCCGCGGTAGTTTTTAGCCTCCTGGCGTGACCCTTTTCCTTTATACAGGGGCACAATCACCGCCTTGAAATAATAATAAAATGATATCACCTGGCAAGATTAAATAACCGCCAGAACGGCCTGTCATTTGATATATGGCATCTTATCAACACAACAATTATTGTGTATAGATCCCAGCTTGCCTCAAGTACATTTTTTGCGCAAAAAAAAATATAACTTTAAATCGCCTGTCACCATTTAAATCCCAACCAAATCGCCTGGCATCATGATATATCGTTTAATTAAACATCAGACTTTAAAATGCTGTAAGATTCAAAGTGCCTCAAGAACATTTTCTGCATGAGAAAAATTGCGAATTAAAAAATTCATAGCTCATTAACGCCCCGCAACCTCCCAGCCAGGTCGGCCATTTCATCATCCACACATTCGCAACTAATCAACAATAATATTTTCAATGTGCCTCAAGGATGTACTCAAAAATGCCTGTCAGCTCTCCGGCTAAGTGGAGCTACTTAACAATCACAAACGTCTCCAGAATTTATACATCCGATTTATTTTTTGGATTACGTAAATACGATCATACTTCTGAGTATCACTCTCAACTAAAGTGGCTCCCTATTCGACTTATGCCCTTAACAATACTATTGCCCCCCATTATCTTCGGTGTAAGTTCACATATTTATGCTCGCACGGCCGTGACTTGCGATCACAGGATAATAAGATGTTGAGCGTACCTCTTCATACCAGTGCTACATATAGTGATTCCTTTGCAGTCAAAACGGTCAATTTGTGGAACTCACTACCAGTTGACATACGGCTGCCATCATCTTTGAAGATAAATTAAAATCTCATTTCATACCTTCGGTAGGTAGATGTTATACTATATACAATATAAAAATATTATATTTATATCTATTACATATATGTGTATATTTATTTAGAAGAATTTTTAGGCGATGTGGTTGGAGACCTATCACCAACAACTTTTACATTATCATCTTTTCCCCACTCAATTTTCCAAAGGTTGCTTAGGAATTCTAATACCTTATCTTTGGCCACCCCTTCTGGGGATTTATAGCCGTGAGCTTATATAAATTAATATTTAGGTTAGGGTTGTAAATAGGTTGTGTTTAGTTAAGTTTGGCTTTATATGCATATTAATTTTCAACGACTTCTGCTTAAGAGTTTTGTACTTGTTTTTCCTCACCATAAAGGTTGACTGGAAGAAATCGCGTTAGGGCGATAAGTCTGCCTTTATGAGCTTAGTTCTAATGATCTGCACCTATATAAAATCATTGTTTTTGTATGCAATAAAGTGTTCAAATAAAAAACAAGCCACAGAATGTTGAAAACAACTTCCGCACCAATATAGTTAACTCAATTACCGCGAACATCGTTTAAAACCGACTTAGCAACAAGTCCGAGCGCTCCACCTGAAATCAGCGACTATTAAGTTAAATCCGGCATACTCTGTGCAGTATTAATTAAAACTAGGTACTTGTGTAGCTACTCCCGCAGCGTTTCATCTTTTTATCGTCAAAACTGCTAAGAATATCTCTTTCACGCTTACCGTTTTTAGGGTTTTCGTTGATAAGCAAAAAACAGCTAGTATTATCTTAGAATAGCACTATATCCTTACTGCCCGTGGGTAGACGGTAAGAAGCTACTTAGAGATTTTTAAGTGATTTTTAGGGGATGTGGTTGGATACCCATCACCGACGATAATTTATTTCTATCATCTTGGCTCCTATCAACTTCGAAATGTGGCTGTGGAGTTTCCAGCTCTGGAGCTCTGGCTTCTCCTTTTTTGGATTTATGGCCGTGAGTATATGTATGTATGTAACACAAACTAAACCGTAAAATAATATTAAATTATAATACTAATTATCAAGTGTTTGTTTTGTAAAGATGACGTCAGAGGGAACGTAGCTAAGTATTTCGGGTCGAGAGTAATGTTACGTTTTAATTACGAGCGTGACGTCATAGAGCGTTTAATTGACCACCGTTTCCTTGGAAGCTCTACGAACATTTGTTACATACATACGTTTGTGTTTTGGCTCAAATATCACGTAATTATTAGCAAACAATGTTAGATGGAACAAAAATATTACTTAGTTTATTTTATAACACTGAAAAGAACTGACATTGTTAACATTCAAATATAATGGAATTGAAAAATTTTTTGATGCCGTATAGTGCCGGCTTAGAACGTCACTACCCCTATCTACCCACGGGTGTCGTTAGGGGCGACTAAGGGTTTGAGGCTTTTTTAAGTGCTCTTTGGCGATGTGGTTGCAAACCCACCAACTTTACAATATTTCTACCATCTTGTCCCCTTTCACCTTCACATACATCCATACACACACACACACACACACACACAAGAGCGCGCGCGCGCGCTCACACACACATGTATAAACTTGTAAAAACACAATCCCATTCAATAGATGTATTAGTATTAGTAATAAGCTTTATAATGTTTAAATGCTGATTATATATTTTGTACAAAGTGCAGTTTCATATAAGTTTTGAAAATATGTTTATTATGAGAAGATAAATAGAATAGAATAATAATATAAATGTAAATATTCTGTGATGAACAGTTCTGGATTTCACCATGTAATTTAATTAGAAATAATGTATTTAGTCTGTGTCTGTTGTTTGTCCAAAATAAATTAATAAATAATAAACTTATAAATGTGGCTGAGGATTTTCTAGCTCTGAAGCCCTGGCCTTTTTGGTATTTATGGTCGTGAGTTGATGTATGTATGTATGTGCCAGGATTTTTTAGTAAAAGTATTCTTTAAGTTAACAACTTAATGCAAAATTGTATGCCGTGAAAACTCCTGATAACTGAAAAGTTTGGCTCTAATTAAAGGGACATGCATTCAAAATATTTAACAATATATACTGATGGCACGAATGGGTGTGACAATCAGAAAAAGTGAGAACCAGTCATGGATGTCGAGCACAATGTTGAGCAAGTCAAATATATTTCATATACATTTATTATTATTATTATTATTATTATTTCAGGCTGTATTTTTTTCAGTTACCAGGTCAAAAAAACTAACGTTGTTGATTGGTTTCCAACCGCATCGAGCAAAAATCACTTAAATAGAGAACGGTGGGGTTGTGTTATTACGTGACGTTTAGTTGATTTATTTACCCGAACATGCTATGATAATAATACAAATATATATATATAGTGCTGTGGACTTCGAATAGCACAGCCCTATTTCTTCCGGTGGGTCGAAATAATAAGAGGCGACTAACGGTATTGGGGCTTTTAAGAGATTTTCGGGCGATGCGGTTGGAGACTCATCACCTTTATTGTACCATCTTTTCCCCACAAAACTTTCCAAAAATGTCTTAGGAATTTCTGATTCCTTAGCTCTAGCTACCCCTTATAGGGATTTATAGCCGGGATGATAGGATTTTCAGATAAGTTTGATTCTGGCTTTCTGGAACCAAACGCTATAATATTACGTGTGTACGATAATTTTAACGCACTTGCTAACACAGTATAATTATTTTTATTATTCGTGGATCTATTTACAAAATAAAAAAAAATAACCAAATAGTGACTCGCCATTTAAATAATTCTCAAAATAGTCTTCGTATCTGTCTATACATCGTTTCATTCGATAAAATCACTGTGAAGAGCTGACCTCGGCTTCAGTAGAGGTCAGAAATAGATAGGCGTAACATGTTGCAGAATCTATACTGTATGTCATATAACCCATTAAATCTACATTTAATTAAAACTACATAAAGATAACATAACATAACATAAACGTTCACGCCGAATATCCCCGAAGGGGTTGGTAGAGGTACTAATACTTCTGAACATCACGTGACTTTGTCACCTGGTGTTCAGAGTACCCACGTTTTGCATGAACAGTGTACTCACGTGATAGGGGGCAGGCCTATCGCCGTTTTGTACGAATACACTGTCACATGACTAAGTACAACTCAGCCATGTGGGTTTCCTCACGATGTTTTCCCTCACCGTTAACAACCATGATAAATTAACCACACATATGTCTTTAGAAAAGACAAATTGGTGTAGGCCCGACCCAGGATTTGAACACTAGTCGTTTGCACGATAACCGAGTGTTCTACCCACTGGGCTATCACGGTGGTTTCCCGGTAGTATAAAGATGTTTTAAAAAAGATAAAAGATGTAACTTATTTCAACAACATAACGGTACAATTCTGTCTGAAAACAGATTCTCCCGGGATTGTTGGCTGTGGAACGTGTGAGGGTCGCTAGCTGCAGTGCTAGATTACCTTTGTGGTGCGATTTTATCTGAATACACATTAGTTGTTGTCGGTTAGAATACAAAAGTAATGTTGAAAAGTTCTAGTTAAGGATACCACTAATCCATCGCTAGTATGCATTTAAACTTATTTATTACATACATACAAATACTCACGGCTATAATTCCTCAGCCACTATTGAAAGTTGAGTGGGGAAAAGGCGGTAAAATAAAGTTTTTGGTGATGGGTCTCCAACCGCATCGCCCAAAAATCCAATAAAAAGACCCGATACCCTTAGTCGCCTCTTACGACACCCGTGGGTAGAAAGGGGTAGCGACATTCTAAGCCGGCACTACACGGCATACTTATTTATTACTTTACATATAAAATGTTTCCCGCTGCACCGAGTCTTTTTCTGAATGTGTTATTTTTGTATTAGATGAATAAAACTCAACCCTTTTTGGCTTTTATATATGGTATCATAGCTCTAATTAAATTTCAGCATAGCATACCCACACTGAAACATGCAGTACGTGGCTGCTATTCTAAGATTTTTATAAGTATATTGTCCCTGGGAATTGTACCACCCACATCGTAAACCAAACGCTCTCAAACGCTCTCATTGGACCACACTAGCTGTGTGCAGGCATATAGAAGTAGCAGTTATACATAGGCCTAGCACGAGCGTTATTTGATCGTTACTCTATTGGCAAGAATGAGATAAAAATATATGATACTATGTGTGGGAGAGAGATCACTGTTTTATACCACGCGTTATTAAATGAAAAGGTCGATCGTGCTTGCTGGGCGGAGAAAATACTGCCGTCGCACACATGATAATAATCCCTCTGCTAAACAAGAATCGAAATTGCTCGAAATGACATATTTCAATGGTCCCGAGTGAACAATCAAACTGAATAAGGTTTTAATGAGTCGTCGAAACTCTTTCAATGGCATCGTTATGAGGCTTTGCGGGTGATTACTGAATAACTACGCCTCGTCGCTGCCCGGTTATTACATTGGCATAGATACGTCGGAAAAACACACTTTCTGTTGTACATACTGGACGCAAAATCACGTGGCAGCAACGCCCTTATTCAATTTTCAGTTTTTATGTTATAATGCTATGTAGTGTTGGCTTAGAATAGCACTATTTTATTTCTATATTAACCGTGATAGCCCAGTGGGTAGAACATTCGGTTATTGTGTAAACGAATAGTGTTCAAATCCTGGGTCGGGCCTGCACCAAGTTGTCTTTTCCAAAGACATATGTGTGGTTAATTTATCATGGTTGTTAACGGTGAGGGAAAACATCGTGAGGAAACCCACATGGCTGAGTTGTACTTAGTCATGTGACAGTGTATTCGTACAAAACGGCGATAGGCCTGCCCCCTATCACGTGAGTACACTGTCCATGCAAAACGTGAGTACTCTGAACACCAGGTGACAAAGTCACGTGATGTTCAGGAGTATTAGTACCTCTGCCAACCCCTTCGGGGATATTCGGCGTGAACGTTTATGTTATGTATTTTATTTCTCTTCCTCACAATTCGGTTGCTTGCCGTTTTCAGAAAATGTTCCGATTCATACGCATCTTGAACCGTCTCGTTCAACAATAAGGAAATATGAAGTAGTGTCTTTCTTACACGACTTTGTCGTTAGACAGGCATTAGAGGAATATTGTACGTGTATTTTACTAACTGTAATATGAGCATAGTAAACAAACTAATTAAGGGCAAGGCTATGAAAGGTTTATGTCAACAATACTGTTTTGTTTACCTTGATTTCATTTCTCCAACTGGTAAACATAGTCAATTATTACATGATTTATTTTTACTTTTTAACCGACTTAAAAAAAAAGGAGTGTTCTCAATTCGACCGGTATATATTTTTTTTTTTTTTTATGTTTGTTCGCCGATTACTTTGCCATTTATGAACCGATTTTGATTATTAATTTTTTATTCAAAAGAAGATACTCCCAGATTGGTACCATGATGAGGATATCAGGGTCTGATGATGGGATCCTGGAGAAATCGAGGGGAACCCTCAAATTTTATAGGCAAATGTACCGCGTTTTACATATTTTCTGAACTTATATTGGCATTTGCTTCTGAAAATCATATTGTTATGCTGCTGAGCTGATGATAGAAGGTGTGGATCCTCAATCACTAGGTATTAGGAAACAGTTCTTTCCACATTCTATATAGATTTATACTCCTCTTCGTAGCTTTTATGAAGAGAAGTACAGGTTCACTAAACATTTCTTTTGTTATGTTATTGTTACCGAGAAAGTACCATGAGACCAGGATCTGATGATGGCATCCCAGTAAATCGAGGGGACTGTCGAAACTCACAATCATGTGACAGTGTATTTGTTCAAAACGCCGATAGGCCTGCCCTGTATAACGTGAGAACACTGCCTAAGCAAATCGTGGGTACTCTGAACAACAGGTGACAATGTCACGTGATATTCAGAAGTATTACTACCTCTGCTAACCCCTTCAGGGATATTCGGCGTGAGCGTTTGAGTCTTTCTTGAGATGTAGAATTGAAGACCATCGCCTTTCGAAGGATTTTAAGAAAAATGTAAGATTACATATGGTTGAGCCTATTTAATATCGTACTATAATAGAAATACCCGAAATACGAAGAATAATACAGTAACTGTCGCTTCCTCATCCGAGAGGCATCTTTGCCAGGTCTACCCATCTCTAAAACTCGTAAAATAAAATAATTTTTAACAAAAAGAAAACTGACTTCATAGAAAAACAACCGAAAATAAACAATCTAGTACTAAAAAGTACGAAATAAGTTTTTTCAATTGAATATGAGTACTGTGATTGATACGAGGGCTGCTATTTATGTATCCGGAACTGGCCACTTACAGAACAATAATTTAAAAAGTAATTACATCATTTAAAAATAGAACTCTTTAGCTTTAGAATACATTTATTTTTATGTGACTGTCAATTGTTTTCACATCGTAGCGTCATTTTGAAAATTGCGTGTCTTCACCACCATGGATTTAACTCGTGAACATTTTCGTGCCATGATTTTTTACGATTTTCGGCGTGGTCTAACTCAAAAACAGTGCATCGATCAGCTTACTTCAACTTTTGGGGATGAAGCACCCTCAAAGACCACTGTGTATCACTGGTTTAGCGAGTTTAATCGTGGACGATCTAAGCTTACTGATGAAATTAAAGAAGGTCGCCCTAAAACGGTCGTTGTACCTCAAAACATCGATGCTGTCCGGGAACTAATAACTCAAGATCGTCATGTTACATATCGTGAGATAGAGGCATCTCTGGGCATTAGTATGACGAGCATACATAAGATACTTCATGAACATTTAGCTGTAAAAAAAATTTGCTCCCGTTGGATTCCGCACAACTTGAGTATTGATCAAAAACAGGCTCGTGTCGATTGGTGCAAAGAAATGTTAAAAAAATACAACCGTGGTGCGTCAAAAGCTGTTTATAATATCTACACAGGTGACGAATCTTGGATCTACGCTTACGACCCCGAAACTAAGCAGCAGTCCACGGTGTGGGTGTTCCAAGATGAGCCGAACCCAACAAAAGTTATTCGTGCAAAAAGCACATTGAAGCAAATGGTCGCTTGTTTTTTTGGTATAAATGGCCATGTAGCTACAGTGCCTTTAGAGAATCGTAAAACTGTTAATTCGGAGTGGTATACGACCATTTGTTTGCCGGAAGTCTTTGAACAAATAAGAAAGACTAACCGACAACGTAGAATCATTCTGCATCACGACAATGCTAGCTGTCACAGGTCGGCCGTCACAACTCAGTTTTTAGAAGCTCAAAAGATCGAATTGACAGGTCATCCGCCGTACAGCCCTGATTTGGCACCCAATGATTTTTATTTATTTCCAAATGTGAAGAAAAAATTACGTGGTCAACGTTTTTCGAGCCGCGAAGAGGCAGTCGATGCGTTCAAAATGCACGTTTTGGAGATACCTCAGTCTGAGTGGAAAAAGTGCTATGAAAATTGGTTTCAACGCATGCAAAAGTGTATAGATCTGAGCGGCGAATATTTTGAGAAGCAATAAAACCATATTAATTGATATATGTTTGTTTCTTTTTTTTATTCCGGATACATAAATAGCAGCCCTCGTACCTTAGCAATTTCTTTATTCCACACGCGTCAGTTCAACCTACCTAAATATTACAATTCTCTTAAATTAATTTTTGAGTCGGTGCCAGACAAACAAAAGTAAATTCACCCTGCTATCTATCTCTGATTATTACAATCTAAACAATATATATCTATCGCCTAACGTTTTAAATGATAATACGTACAAAAATCAATTTACCCTACAACTACAAGGTACCCTACATTTTACATGTATATGAAGTGCGAAATACACACTTCTTATAATCAATTATCATCGAGGCTGGCACCGGCTCACAAATTAATTTAAGAGAATTGTAATATTTAGGTAGGTTGAACTGACGCGTGTGGAATAAAGAAATTGCTAAGGTATCAATCACAGTACTCATATTCAATTGAAAAAACTTATTTCGTACTTTTTAGTACTAGATTGTTTATTTTCGGTTGTTTTTCTATGAAGTCGGTTTTCTTTTTGTTAAAAATTATAATTGGTCTTGTTGTGTTATTTAAGATTGATAAATTAAGCTTATTTTTCAATCTTAAAAAACACTTTTATGGTTCAGTTTATTTATGTGCATGTACCTACTTTGAATAGGGTGATTATTATTATTAGGAATAAAAGGCAACTTTGCTTCTAATTAAATGTTTTATAATACATATTTACATATACTCACGGCTATAAATCCCAATAAGGGGTAGCCAGAGCTAAGGAATTAGAAATTCCTCAGCCACTTTTGGAAATTTGAGTGGGGAAAAGATAGTAAAAATAAAGGTTGTTGGTGATGGGTCTCCAACCGCATCGCCCAAAAATCCCTTAAAAGCCCCAAAACCGTTAGTCGCCTCTTACGTACACCCACCGGCAGAAATGGGGTAGTGCTATTCTAAGCCGACACTACACAGCAATGTTTTATAATATTTTATTTAAACTAATAAAAATATTCCTCGCATTAAAACTCATGTCAATAGCTTCCATTGGGGTCGGCAGGCAGACATGAGCTACGTTCGATCCTGAAATTCCTTTCACCACACATTCACGTTAGTAAGACGGCGTCCGTGGCCGGGTGGATAGGTGACTAGCTTCTGGGTCCGGAGGTTGCGGAATCGAATCCCGCTGAGATAAATGATGGTTTCTTAGTCCTGGTTTGTTATTTATATGCGTATTATGTAGTAAATAATATATATTGAAGTTAAGTTAGTATCCCACAATATAAGCAATTAAATTTTGCTTAGTTTATAACGATCTTGATCTGTGTTATAGAATATCCTAAGATATATTTATTTATTATTTCTTTTATATTTTCATGTTTTTTTTGTTACAAACATATTTAACACAAATACACAAATACACAAAAGTAAAAGTACACCGCTCACTACACTACAGCTCAGTGCACGGACATGAAACTAAATGCTAGATTAAGTTTGCCCCGTGCGTGGATCTGTTTTACAAAATTGGATAATTAGGACCAGTCTCCCGGTGTGATGACGGGTTAGCTAAGTGCATATGTATTTAAAATTATTGGCATGGCAAGTGAAAAACGGGTGGTTACATGTTCTAAACATATGAATAAATTAGATTTGGAGCGGCTGGTTTGAGAAAAGTATACCTACTTTGAGTAGTAAGGTAGATATGATAGGCGCGATACAAATTGTCTCCAAATTGGTGTATCAGATGACAGGGTAAGCGCATCATCTATTCAGAATTACGCCATGGCAAGCGTAAAGCGGGTGGCTTCATGTGCTTAATATATGAGTAAATTAGGATTTAGATCAGCTGGTTTGGGAAAAGTATGCGTACTTTGAGTAGTAAGGTAGATGTGATAGGTGCGATACAAAGCGAGATAAGCTTGTCTGGTTTTGAAACCAGACCACCTCCAGTCATTCATTGTAATTATATTGGACAGGTGCTGACTAGAGCGGGGCGAAATCAATTGACTGAAATCGCTCTGGGTTGATACAACAGTATATGTCGAACAGGATCTTTATTTGCCGTGTAGTTTCGGCTTAGAATAGCACTACCCCGTTTCTACCGATGGGTGTACGTAAGAGGCGACGAACGGTATTGGGGCTTTTAAGGGATTTTTGGGCGATGCGGCTGGAGACCCATCACCAACAACCTTTACTTTACCATCCTTTCCCCACTCAATTTTCCAAATGTGGCTGAGGAATTTCTAATTCCTTAGCTTTGCCTATCCCTTCTAGGGATTTATAGCCGTGAGTATATGTATGTATGTATGTATTTTAATTGAACAATAAAGATATTTCTCGATATGTGACCCTATAATATACTTTTTGGTTATATTATAACTGAAAGGAAAAATGTAAGGCATTTTTACAAACAGTATATTATACATGGTGATAAACTCACCTTTTTTTTCTATTCATATTACATAACATAACATAACATAAACGTTCACGCCGTTTATCCCCGAAAGGGTTGGCAGAGGTACCAATACTTCTGAACTCACATGGCAGCGCCATCTAGTGTCCAGAGAAGGTACCCACGTTTTGCTTAGACAGTGTACTCACGTGATAGGGGGTAGGCCTATCGCCGTTTTGTACGAATACACTGTCACATGACTAAGTACAACTCAGCCATGTGGGTTTCTTCACGATGTTTTCCCTCACCGTTAACTACCATGATAAATTAACCACACATATGACTTTAGAAAAGACAAATTGGTGTAGGCCCGACCCAGGATTGGATCTCACGCCCTTCTGTTTTCGGGCGGGTGTTCTACCCACTGGACTATCATGTCTTCTATGCATATTATTTCATTATATCCAATTTGAATAAGATTCCTGTCTTTTAAATAGCATTCACGATTTAATAGCAATAAGTCCTCTGTGAAAATGATTGAAAAAGAGCGAAAGTAATCAATTAACGCGTTTTGGAAACTTTAGACTCTAATTTTAAAAATATTTGAAGCAAGAAACAAAGAGATTAAAGCGAATTTCTCGTTTTTTCAATTCTTTTGAATGGAGCCAATTATGCGCAGCTGCCGGACGCGTCATGCTTTCTGTTTCCTTAAATCTCAATCGTTTTATTTTACACTCATCTTTTCTGCAAGACTTAAATTAATCAATTTTTCAACATAACATACATTTGCTGTGTAGTGTCGGCTTAGAATAGCACTACCCCATTTCTTCCGGTGGGTGTACGTAAGAGGCGACTAACGGTTTTGGGGCTTTTGAGGGATTTTTGGGCGATGCAGTTGGAGACCCATCACCAACAACCTTCATTTCACCATCTTTTCCCCACACAACTTCCAAAAGTGGCTGAGGAATTTCTGATTCCTTAGCTCTGGCTACCCCTTCTAGGGATTTATAGCCGTGAGTATATGTATGTATGTATGTATAAATTTACATGGCTATATGCGCTCTAAAATTTCTACGCTACATATATAGTAGAAAATCTAGGTAGACTAGATCGTCAAGTGAAAATAATTCATCGTATAGTAAAATTGAAAGTAAAAGACATTTATTTGGCACAATTTACATAAGTGACAAAAAAATACAACACACTGTAAAAACATAGAAGAACGAATATTAACAAAGTATAGGTACTTTTATGACTATATTGCAATATATCCTATCTCCTCTTTGTACAAACTCACAATCATATGATGTGAAACTCAAAAAGTGGGTTTGCCAACGATGTCTTCACTTATCGTTAAGAACCTCGATAAGTTACCACACATAACATAACATAACATAACATAAACGTTCACGCTGAATATCACCGAAGGGGTTGGCAGAGGTACTAATACTTCTGAATATCACGTGACTTAGTCACTCGGTGTTCAGAGTACCCACGTTTTGCATGGACAGTGTGCTCACGTGATAGGGGGCAGGCCTATCGCCGTTTTGTACGAATACATTGTCACATGACTATGTACAACTCAGCCATGTGGGTTTAGAAATAATTAATTGATTAATAAATTAACCACACATATGTCTTTAGAAAAGACAAATTGGTGTAGGATCGACCCGGGATTTGAACACTAGTCGCTTACACGTTAACCGGTGTTGCACCCATTGAGCTATCACGTCGTTTAAAAAGTCCCCAAGTAATGAGTTACTAAAACTCAAGCCGGCCCTACACAGCTAAAAGTATTTTTTTGCATGACAAATATCGATGCACATTATTGTGAAAACCAAAGTGGCAAACGGACTAATATGATCGAGTAAACCTACAAAGCATAGTGACGGATATGCATCTCTAGAGATGCAAAATATTATAAGTTCTTCAGTAAAACGTTCATAAACGTTCACGCCGTTTATCCCCGAAGGGGTTGGCAGAGGTACCAATACTCCTGAACTCACATGGCAAGCGCCATCTAGTTACCAGAGAAGGTACCCACATTTTGCTTAGACAGTGTACTCACGTGATAGGGGGCAGGCCTATCGCCGTTTTGTACGAATACACTGTCACATGACTAAGTACAACTCAGCCATGTGGGTTTCCTCACGATGTTTTCCCTCACCGTTAGCAACCATGATAAATTAACCACACATATGACTTTAGAAAAGACAAATTGGTGTAGGCCCGTCCCAGGATTGGAACTCACGCCCTTCTGTTTTTGGGGCGGGTGTTCTACCCACTGGACTATCATGTCGCTTCTTCAGTAGTTAGAGTAAAGACCAACCCAGTCAGACTATTTGTATAAAATTTACAATGGTGGCACTCAGTTAAATGACTGACGGAGTTATTGCATCCATTACTTTTATTAGTTTCACCATTATATACATTTTATATCATTGTCTGGAGCACTTTTGATGCCGACCACAGACATGTATTTGAATAGATGCCGTAAGTGCATGTACTTCGCGTGTAAAAACTGAGTAAAATTATCTTAGTTTATCGCCATTTGATTGAGTCCGTGCTCGAACGTTCTCGGTGACAGATGTCAAGCTAAATATAAAAAATGCCTAATTGTGCCGTATTGAGTTAGAAAAACTATCTAAATAAAGCGGGACTAATTAATAGAAAAGATTTCCTTTCATCGGTAGGTCACTTTATTATTAGATTATGTGGTTTTTATTGCAAAATCTATTATTTCGTGTTCGTTGTGGTTTTACACTGAAAAACTTTTAAACGAGTAAATATCGCTTAATTTATAGTACATTGCCGCTTTTAGTTACAAAGCTATCTAGTATGGCTTGTCTATTAAAACACGCAATGAACATCAAAATGAACGATATTTTCACCTGTCAATCAGCTACATGGTACGGTAGCTATTGTCATATTTCTGTCATTTTAAGCAAAATGTGTTGTACCTACACAGATAGTTGTATTCGATTCTAATTCTAATCGATTTTGGGAACAGAGAAATGATAATATTCGCGATGGATGTTCCATGTATCTAAAATATTTATATTACTACAATGTTTCTGTTAAATAATTAATTGGAATACTCTTGTTTTAACTTTGTTTTTTTTTTAATAAAAGAACAGTTTAATTTTAGTTACAAGTTTTTCTCTAAGCTACATTTCTTAACGTGTGGTATGTGTCAGTCTTTATTTACTTCCTTCCTTCACTCAGTGTTGCCAGTATAAATGTACATATTGTAACGTTATTTCTAACTCCTGGGATGCTGTACCCAGAAGCCAGAAATAACTAAAGGAAAAGAAAAAAAAAAGAAGAAAATGGAAGGTTAGATAATAAATGAAAGATATATATATCACAACAATATTTAATAATAAAAAAAAATACACTAAAAAACACTCCTAATAAAATAGTCCCCTAACTTAACAAAATTATAATATAAAAGCACTCAGCTTTTAAAACCAGCTCCTGCTGCGATGGGTGGCTCAACAGTGAGGGGTTGTGATTCCAACTTGGTTGCGACTCCGGATAGGCCGTCGGTGAATGCAGCTCGAAGACAAAGGGGCTGCGACTCCAGGAAGCCCGTCGATAAAGGCAGCTGAAGAAGGGGCTGCGGCTCCGTGAAGCTTACTTCGAAGAAAAGAGGGGCAGCTCGGGAATAAGGGGCTGCTTTTTCCAAACGGGTATGAATAAAAATCAGTCCCAGAATATCTCCCGTTCTTTCAATTTCTTCCAAAAATAATGATCAATATCGACTTCGGTAATGGGTCTTTAGTGTCCCAATTCCAATCTTGTTTCAGAATGATTCCACCCATCGCCCCAGGAGCTGAATATATACCAACATCTGCGAACAAGCATGACAAATTTAAAATTTTGAAATAACAAAATATTCCTTAAAGGAGGTATCAAAGAAAGTAGTCTAAATTACAAGGAGGGATTTTGAATGATTTAGAATTATATATTAGAAAACAAATTAGGAAAAAACGATAAATTAAGAACATTATCTATCCACTTACAATATTAAACAATACATTCATATTAAAAATTTAACAAAAATTTAGAAAAATTAAATTAAATAAATTGTAAGTCTACAACCTAACACTAGCAGCCTTCTTGCAGAAAACTAATGGCTCTCAGCCAATTTTTGAAATTAAGAAATAATTATCTGACAGCAAAACAATATTGTCCAAAAATAATTATTTTCGAGAAAAAATCTGGAAGCGATTGGACATAGGCTAAAAGATAAATGAGTTGAGATTGAGAATTTTCTACTAATATCTATATTGTGAATAAAAAATAACGGCAGTGTAGTGAAAATGGTGTGTGTGTTCAAAATGTGTCGTGCAATTTAAATGTGTATTAATTAGTGTGAAATAATAATAAAAAATATGTGTGTAAAAACGTGGTTTAAATTAAATTCCCCTAAATCCTTTTCAGAATAAGTGTCTGATAAAAAAAGGTAAGTCAAACATCATGAAACTGTTCCACATCTTACATATGTATGTAATGTACATTTTGTATTATGTATGTAAGATGTGGAACAGTTTCATGATGTTTTGACTTA
>CAUYWD010000210.1:0-43229 GCA_963576735.1 Bedellia somnulentella | reverse complement strand
GTTAACCCTGCACACAATAGCAAAGCTATACATTTAAACTTAGTACAGTGCATTTGAAATACTTATTTCTTAAATCCCATCACCAAAGCCTGATGTGAAACTTCCCCCAAATACCACAATTATCTTAAAAATACCGGCTATTCCCAGTAGTCTTACTCGATAGTCTTACCAGTAGGACTATTGGGATTTTTTGTCCCAATAGACTTACTAGTAAGACTATTGGGAAAATAAATCCCAGTAGTCTTACTAACCAATCAAAACTTTTTGGTACCTCTAAATGTTCCAACTTTTATGTAGACCAAATAAGATTAATAGACATACCTCCTAAATGAAATTGAATGTATGATTTTTAATCGAATATTTTTTTTGGCTGATTTCCTTTCACATTATATTTTATTGAGGTGTATTTGCCATGAACTAAATAATTTACAATATACATGGGAATGGGTTTGTGGTTGTAATATATTTTCCGCCAAAATACAGTCCTCAAAAGGTAAAATTACTATGCTTTTATAGTATATTTTTTGTCATTTTTTGTATTTAAAGTACCAGGGTAGCATAAACTTAAAAGCAGAATAAACAAAAAAAGCTTATTGGTTTTACACAAAATTGTCAGATGGAGTTTATCAAAATCAGAATTATAGAATAATCAGACAGAAGAATCAACTAAAAGACGTCCACAGGTGGAGAAAGTCTTTTCCGAAAGATCTCCATAAAAACCGGTTCTGTGCTGCCCAAAAATTTTATCACGACGAAGTCGTCGGTCAACCTTATGGGAGACCTACGCAAACAAACAATCCGACCACAACAACCCTATTAATATAATTTAATGTTTTTTGACATGAATTCCTCATGTGGGGATTATTACTCATAAATAAAAGATGTTATTAAAGGAAAGAAAAACCCGATACCCGAAGGTCGCGGGTTCGAACCCCGCCAGTGTCGAAATTTTTCTTTCCTTTAATAACATCTTTTATTTATGAACCCTATTAATAACCTGATTCATGAAAAATATCTCGTCGACCTCTGGACATAGACAGCAGACATAAAAATAGGTAAGATAAATTAAGCATCGGAAAAATATTTGTACAGATTTTCAAGTTTATAAGTCATAACAACTTGTAGTTAATGCATTCCTGGTACTTCAATTGAAAGTTAAATTTACGTACGTTTTTATAGCTGCTTAAGTTATAATTTCTGTGTCTAAAATGTACATTCGTTAGTAATAAATCAGTAAAACTGAAAATTACAAACAAGTGTTGTATGAATTAAATATATTAATAAGGTACTGCCTATGTCTAATAGTTATGAGGTCTATGTTTCTAAAACAAATGTCAAGTAGGACTAATGGGAAAAATACGCCATAGACAAGGTCCTACTTTCGGTAAGACTATTGGGAATAAAAATCCCATTAGTCCTACTGGTAAGACTATCCAGTAAGACTACTGGGAATAGCCGAAAAATACATATCAAAAATTATATTGATCTTGACCCAAAATTTTCTTATTATTTTTGCATATATTAAGTGATGACACTATACTTCAACCTTGATGCCACTATGATGTTTTTATCAAGCTCAACAGTCTGAACCCTTAACAAATTTATTATGGTTTACATTGATTTACGATATATTAATCGATATTACTCTTTCCGCAGGTATGTACGGCTTTGGTGGCATTCCTAGAAGCGCAAGTGAAGTGAAATCTGTAGTAATATTGTTAAAATAAATACGTATATTACTTGATTTTTTCTTTTATTTCAACATAAAACCCAATTGACCTAGACCTCGCTTTTGAAACATAACCTTTTATACTTTAAATCGATTAAGGACATAAAACTAAATAACTTTGCCTATGGAATGCATATCTAAAATATATATTTCAAAATAATTAATAATTAAAAAGTGTCATACCAAGATCAAACTGAGAAAGTATAGTGAGGTTCTTAGCCTCAGCTAAAATAAAAAAACTGATCTATATTTCTTCTATGTTTTTTTCTTTTATTTCAGGCGAAGCTAAGAACCTTACTAAACTTTCTCAGTTTGATCTAGGGACCCACACTTTTTATGTATTAATTATTTTAAAAATTACAATATTTTCGACATGCCTTCCATAGTCAAAGTTGTTTAGTTTGATGTCTTTAATCGATTTAAAATATAATAAAATAAGGTATGTTTTAAAAACGAGGTCTAGAGGCCAATTTGCCTCAGCCAACCCTTTTCGCCTCAAACATCTACACTTTCGCATTTATAATGTTAATAGGATACTCATTAGCGTGCGTTAAGGTGGCGTACCATGAAGCTGTATCGAGCTGGTTACTATGTCAAAAAACTGCCTAATTAGTGTAAAACTAAAAAAATAGTGCCTCTTTAGTTTAGGAAATTAACACCATTTTCACTGTGTACGCTGGCGTAACGTCAAGCTAGCGTACACATCGCCGTACTCAAAAACGGCTAATTGTAAAGCAACAGAGTTTACACGAGAAAAAACTCTTCCTAAATACTTCTCCCGTCATGCAAAATTTCATAACGATTGATCTTGTAGGAACAGAGATATTGAACAAGACTTCAATGACACCGTCCTGGCGTAATGCCAGCGTACACAAATAGTGCTTATAGAAAGGGATCTTTTCTTTTAATAATAAAAAATTATTCAGTTTTCAAAAGTACATAATATTCGTCTTAACCTAGTAAGTTATTTAAAGTACAAAATATAACATTTTCCTGTTCCTGAGCTAGGTAATTTACCTGTATTTCAGGCAACAATAATAAACTCTACATGTATAAATAGTGCGTGAAATTCTGCTTCTAGTAGTGTAAAAACTTTATGCAAATACGCAGTGGCAAGATTTAAAAAATCTATGTTAAGTTTTAGGAACAAATGAATAGATGTACAGACGCGATCAAAATATTTAATTAATGAAATTATGTAGGCAATTATAGCCGAAATATAGCGTTATTTTCTAATAGAAGTTACTTGTTAATCATGATGTGTTTTGACATAAATAAATTAAATAAGTATCTTTACCTCGACAAAGCATAATTTTAAATGCTAATGTGAAATGGACTTTTATACTTTTTCTCTCGCGTTTGAACGTTGGGTTGGCAGTGGGGTGGGGGTGATCAACAAGCGCAGGCGACGGGTAGTGATGTACTAACTCAGAAAAACCAAACTCGAGTTAACCCGAATTAAGTTATTCGAGTTAACTGGATGGGCAAGTGAATGTTTTTAATAGATAGTTTAGTAATTTTAACTTAAACTGCGCTTACTCAGTTGTGATTATACTGTGATGTTATATAATAATTATTGTAGGAATAAATGATTCTGTGTGTAAGTGATTATTAAGACTGTTTGTGACAACTACAAATGTATAAAACATGACCGTATTACATTCTTTGCATACAACAAATACTGTTTTAATGCACAAAACTGAGATTTTCTGTAACGTTACCTAGTGTGCTTATACTGTAATTTTTTACGTAGGTACTTATTTATTTTACAGTAACATTATATGTTCTATTAGGCCATATAGGCCAAGAAAATAGTACCTACTAAAAAAATGTACTGTGTACTGTAATAAATAATACCTAGTTGTTTATGGCAAATTAAATATAAGTTTTATGATATACCTATTTCTTTTTGTTTTTCCATTTTTTTACTATTTCATTTGTAATTCGAGCTGTATTTATATGTAAATCGGTGTTTGACCCACGTTTCAGTTTCAATTATAATTTTTAGAAAAAAAATACAAAGCACTTTTCATTATACCTGTACCTGTACTATGAACAGAAATTAACACAGAATTTTTAATTAATCCACTGCGTATTTGTATAAAGTTTTTACACTACTAGAAGCAGAATTTCACGCACTATTTATACATATAGAGTTTATTAAAAGAAAAGGTACCTTTCTATAAGCACTATTTGTGTACGCTGGCATAACGCCAGGACGGTATGTCATTGAAAAGTCTTGTTCACTATTTCTGTTCCTACAAGATCAATCGTTATGAAATTTTGCATAACGGGAGAAGTATTTAGGAAGAGTTTTTTCGTGTAAACTCTGTTTCTTTACAATTAGCCGTTTTCGAGTACGGCGATGTGTACGCTAGCTTGACGTTACGCCAGCGTACACAGTGACGATGGTGTTTATTTCCTAAACTAAAGGGGCACTATTTTTTTAGTTTTACACTATTTAGGCAGAGTTTTTTGACATAGTAACCAGCACGATACAGCTTCATGGTACGCCACCTTAAAGCACGCTTTCCGAAGCCCTTACAAACATATTACCAATCTTTTCAGAATACCATACTAAGCATATTTAAGTTTACCATTAGGAAAGTTACATATAAACCTTATACAACCACATTTCTTCAACTCTTTGTGCTTACAAAAAAAACATTGCACCGTTTTTCAGTAGTTACGGCTTGGCATTGATGCCTAAAAGTAAATACCCGTTATTATTAAAGCTATAGGTAATAATAATTGGATCATTGGGTTGTTATTTAGACATTTATATTCAAGTTACAAATACACTTGATACCACATATGTTAGGTGTGGCAGAAGAAGGATGAAAGCAGAGTGAATGCAGTAGAAAGGAGATCCCTCAGAAAAGTTCCTACTGCAAGGTTATATGATCTTGTGCGGAATGACGTGATTCATGAAAGGTGTGGTGTAAAATATGATATTGTTAGAAAGATAGAAAAAGGGAAGGTTGAGATGTTTTGGGCATATAGAGAGGATGGACGACAGTAAATTGGTGAAAGAGATCTATAGAGCCAATGTGGAAGGTAATGTTAGCATAGGACGACCCCGGAGGACACATTTGGATCAAATAGAAAATGTGTTGAAAAAGGCAGGTGTCCGAAGTATGTAGAACAAAAGAGCATGTATGAAAAGATTGATGGATGTGAACGAAGCTAGAGAGGTTTGCCAGGATCGTGCAAAGTGGCGATCGATAGACTCTGCCGCCTACCCCAATGGGAACTAGCGGCGTGAATATTTGTAGACATTCATTATACATACATAATAAAAACCGCGAGAGTTTAAAAAGTGTATTTGAAAACAGAATTATTACATGTACAGTCCGTTCACATAATTTACCTCGGACATTAATTTACATTTCTGTGTTTGCATTGTATGTTGTGGGTAATCTTGGAAAATACTGAACCGATATTAATAATTATTTCACTAATAGAAAGCTACCTTGTAGAGAAGTAACATAGGCTATATTGAAATTTGATTTATTTTAGGGTTCCGTAGGTAAATGAAAAAAAAGTAACACAAGGTTTAAAAATCTAAAACCGCATACACTGCTAAAAATATAAGATATAGAAGAAAAACATGTTCTGCAATATGAACATTTTAATTCTTTTGCCATGCTTTATAAATTACATTTGCATAGTCTGAGGTTTTATAAAATAAGTTTTTTATTTATTTATTTGTTTTTGTTTATATTTAAAAAATATCATATACATGCAACAATATAAAGTATTGAATACCATAATAATTTAGTAATAAATAAAGAATAAAGGAAAGAAAAATTTCGACACAGGCGGGAATCGAACCCGCGACCTCGGGTATACGCAGGGCCGCGCCGACCCCAGGCAGCGCCTGTGTGCGGAACCTCTGAAGCGCCTCTTTTTAGGGTTCCCTACCAAAAGGTAAAACGGGACCCAATTACTAAGACTTTGCTGTTTATCTGTCTGTCTGTCTCCAGGCTGTATCTCATAAAACGTGATAGCTAGAAAGCTGGAATTTTCACAAATGATTTATTTCTGTTGCCGCTATGACAACAAATACAAAAAAAAACATTTAATACAATAAACGTGTTTTTATCGTATTTTATTGCTCAATTTTAAAAACGTTAATAAGTAGACGCTAAATTTTTTTTACAGAATATTTACTTGTATATCACCTTTCAAAACAAATAATTTAATAACAGTAAAGTAAATAACAAAGGAGGGCTCCCATAAAAAACGTAATTTTCTATTATAGATGACAGTGCGGAACCCTTCGTGCGTGAGCCGACTCGCACTTGGCCGGTTTTTTAACGATTTTAGACTTTTAATGAATATTTTTAACTGTCAATTTTGACTGAAATAAATTTGTAATATTTAAATCACAGTTTTAACTAAATGCTAAAGGGTGTAACGGTGTAAGCATTTGGTAAAAAGTACATAAAATAAAATATCATTAATTAATGTCTGTTCCTTCCGCTTAGTCTCTAAAACAGCCGGGAAAAAGTATTTTTTTCTATTCAAAATTAGGTTTTTGTTTTATATCTTAAACAGAACTTATATTTATTTGTGTAGAAAATTACATAAAAATTCATACCGACCACTACTTGAAGCGTTTTTTAATCAGATTTAATAACACTTTCATCGATGACCTGACTGCTTTCTGTCTCTTATGATGGTGTCCAAATGGATGGTTAAGCCGTAAACGTTCTTCCTCTTGTTTTCTTTTCCTGATAAGATTCTCGTAAACAGACCAAATCTTTCTTAACTATTTATTATAAAAAATCAACCTTACACACAATTGCAATCAAATGATTGTTCAATTGTTTTGTTTTGTCTTGGCTATCTCGTTCATTATATCGCACGCATCGCATCGGGTTGCGTACACAACACAAACTCACTAATACATACTAATACAAACTCGACGCCTCTACGGCTCAAAAGAACTGCCGCCGTTTTAACTTTGAGCTCATAAGTAATGTAAAATAGAACCCTAAGCGTAAAATGAAACCTTAAACGTGAATAATAATAAACATTAAATATGAGAGACTTGAAGCGAAGAGAATGAGCGTAATAGATGTTTTGTTATTTACAAGGCGTATGTTGGGCCTATTCTACCTGCTTACTTCTAGGCTTCTAAATCTTTTAGGTAACAAGGTAGGTAGGTAACAAAAATAATTTAGGTGGCGCGGGCGCGGCGCCCCTATAGTCCTGGCGCCTGTGTGCGCCGCACACTTCGCACATAAGGGCGGCGCGGCCCTGGGTATACGCCTCCGTCGCTCTGCCAATTGAGCTACCGTATCAATGGCTACCAAATTATTCTTTATTTATTAGCAATAATCCCCACATGAGGTTTTCATGAACAAAAAGATTTAAATTATGTGATAGTTAGGCGTTTTCAACATTTGCATTCTATCTGAAAAGGTAGACAAGTGGCCTTCCGAATTAGTAAAAAATTCGGAGGTAGGAAACGCAAACACTACTTAAACGTGTAAAAGAAATAAAGGATAGAAGAATTTCGCGCTGGCAGCCATTGCAACGGTAGCTCAATTGGCGAGCGACGGGGGCGTATACCCGAGGTCGCGGGTTTGATTCCCGCCTGTGTCGAAATTTTTCTTTCCTTTATTCTTTATTTATTAGTAAATTATTATGGTATTCAATACTTTATATTGTTGCATGTATATGATATTTTATAATATAAACAAAAACAAATAAATAAATAAAAAACTTATTTTATAAAACCTCAGACTATGCAAATGTAATTTATAACGCATGGCAAAAGAATTAAAATGTTTAGATATATAAATATAGAACAGGTATTTATACGTATTTAATAAAATTAAACTAATCCGAAACCATACTATGATACACCTTTTTAGGGTGTCCAAAACATACATATGCAGGCTCAGACACCCACCCACACCCGGGTACCAACAACGACATTAATTATTGATCATAACAATGCTTGCTCTGACCGGGGATCAAACCACGCAGACCAAAGATCTAGCTGACTGGGCTATGGCGATTTTTGCCGACCGGCGAAGTGATGTGAATAGCAATGGACTAAACGAATTTTGATGAACCCTTATACTTAAATAATAAAAGTATCGCACTCAGAGCCTCTAGGAAGGATGTTAATCCTGTGTTTAGGGTGCCCGAAACATACAAAGACACACACTTTCACCCAGACCCGGAAATTAACATCGATATTCATCATATCAATGTCTACCCCGACCCGGATAGAACCTGGGGCCGACCGCTTCGCAGTCTAAGGATCTTCCGATTGAGCTACGACGACCGTCAAACCACAAAAAATAGGACAAATAAAATTAAAAAGACAGATTGATATTTCATTTTGCTCCAGCTTCTATACATGCAGCCTCTGGGCCAAATATACCCAAAAAGCATACAACGCACTACGAATACAATACAATCATGCATTCAGGATGCTGATGGGGCTGCCACGACACTGCAGCGCATCAGGAATGTTTGCAGAGGCGCGCATTGATTGCTTTTACAGCATCATGCGAAAGCGCTGCGCAGGTCTGGTGCGTCGTGTGCGTGCCAGCTCCAGCAGCGTCCTGTGCATGATTGCAGAACGATTCGACTGTGCTTACATCAACCACTGCTGCATGCTACATGCGCCAGTCAGTGGGTGGTGTAGGCATAGTTAGGTTAGGCAATTTGTAGTTTTTGTAAATAGTATTAGTTTTAAGTTACTAACAATAGTCCTTAAGGGCCTCCCTCGAAAATTTCACTGATTTTGGTAGTTTTCAAACTCAATGAAACCTGCTCAATGAAACAATCACACTCTAAATAAAATATATGTTCAAGTTCAATATCTTTTCTTCAATAATGACGGTTCTCATTCGTTTTCAATAATAATCGACTAAGAAAAAAAATAATTTGTGGGGGGCTTTTTTATCGTAAAGTCTGATATTGCTGTCAGAATACTGCATATATGTTATCGATTACGTAATATTTGCGTAGACAACTGAGTAGTCTATCATCTGTATGAATAATTTTTAGTCTTTTCATCCTAATTATGGAGTTATAAAGCAAAAACCCTAAATTTCAATGTCAATCTGGAGCGGGTCCCTGTGCGGAGAACGGGGCGGCAGATGGCTGTTAGCCTTCATGCGCAGAGCTTGTGTCGAATTTTTCTGTAATAGAGCTGCTTGCCGCTTCCCGCGCTTTTTAGATAATTTATTTTGGTTGTGTGCAACATAGTCGCTTGTTTTGCTTTACATTATAAGTTTGATAACAATCGTAATATTATCGTTAATTTCACCCTGTTTAGATAGTACGAAATGGTCCAACGCATTAGGGGCCATGGGCTGTTGATGTGGGCGTGAGTTCAAATCTTCTATCCGGAACATGCTTTTTGTTTATTTCTTTCCGCGTAAAATTATTTTGTTTCGGTTATGATGATAAATGCATGATTAAAAATACTGCGCAAAATTCTGTTTTGTGAATACGCTCGTTTTATCCCAATGTTCTGTAAATCCAGCTGAAACAATTATTATCTTTTTGCTTTCAATTTATGTGATGTTTTTACATATCTTTTTAGTAAGATTAAAAATATTGTTTACCTTATAATAACGTCGGAAAATTAAATAAAGGAAATAAACATGTGCAGAAAATCGAAAATTTCCAATTAAACAAAAAAATTTTGAACAACATACATTCTCACGGCTATAAAACCCTAAAAGGGAAAAAATATTAAAAAAAGGTTCGCTAAACAGAGGGCTCAGATAATGAATGCAAAATTGTAAGTACAAATTTTTCTACCAATAAAACACTTTAGGCATATTTTATATATTGCACGGAACATAGTCGAAAAGTTTTGCCATATATTATATGTTCGTTCGCAATCCTAATATAATCGTCAATTTCGACTCTTAGCTCTAAGATCGAAGTAGTGTAACGCGTGAAACGTTTCACGCTCAGTGATGAAGGTACAGAGTTCGATCCTCATCCTTGCGACAGTATTTTAGTTTGTTTTTTATTCGTAAAATAAGTATTCTTTTATTTTCTCCTTCGGATCACGATGAATGCATTATTAAAAATACCTGCTGCTATTTATTCTGTTTTGTAAATATGCTTGTTACGTTTTACCCTATAGCTATGTTCCGTGTATAATCTTACCTTCTAACTTTTCTTTCAAATCTGGGTGTTTTTTTTTATTTATATGATGTGTATTACACTTCTCCACTTTAGTCATATTTCTACTTTTTAAGAAAAAATATATAATTATCTTAATATATGTATTCGAACCGTTCTTCGATCAATTATTTTGATCCATTGTATTTCATTCATGTGCTATTAATTCTGATTTAGGCTCCAAAAACGTATTGCTTTACAAGGGGATGAGAAATATGCAATAAATCAGGCTTATTCCACTTTTCCCCGTTGACAATCCCCGTCAACGGGGAAAAGTGAACTTTTTGTTCACAAATCCCCGTTAACACAAATTGGAGCGTGTAACGGGGATTAGTGAACTAAAAAGTTCATTAATCCCCGTTACGTTAAAAATAAAATAATCATGTTAGAATCAGGTACCTTCTATTTATTATTGGATAAGAACTCACTTATTGATTATTGTTATAATCAAATTAAATAAAATTTAAGCTTGATTACAACACCATTTATACTAAAATCAAAATTTTTACTATTATTTACGTTTCTTCGATAATAATAGAGCTGTTAATAACAAAACGTAAGTACAAACTATAAAATAAAATACAAACAGTTACTTTCAAGTAATAACTGATTTTACATTTCTTACTGCCTACAATTACAGTTTAATAGTTAAATTTACTTAACACGCCTAACAAAATCACAGTTTGTTACATGTATTAATTAAAAAAGATACATTAAAACATAACATTCATAACATAATAAAATCTGTGATTTTATTATGTTATGAATGTTATGTTTTAATGTTATGTTTAGCAAAGTTTTACAAAAGTGGTGCTGATTACGAAACCATTTCGAGATATTATGTTTTTAAAACATATTTTCTTGAAATTAAATCAAACAGAGCTAAGATGACCGTTATTTTAGCAAAAAACTGTAACAGTATTTGACCTTCAGCGTTATGTCAAAGACATACGTTCTTGCAGTTTATTAATAAAACATCGAAAATCATAGGTTTGTTTAGTATACGAGGGCTGCTATTTATGTATCCGGAATAAAAAAAAGAAACAAACATATATCAATTAATATGGTTTTATTGCTTCTCAAAATATTCGCCGCTCAGATCTATACACTTTTGCATGCGTTGAAACCAATTTTCATAGCACTTTTTCCACTCAGACTGAGGTATCTCCAAAACGTGCATTTTGAACGCATCGACTGCCTCTTCGCGGCTCGAAAAACGTTGACCACGTAATTTTTTCTTCACATTTGGAAATAAATAAAAATCATTGGGTGCCAAATCAGGGCTGTACGGCGGATGACCTGTCAATTCGATCTTTTGAGCTTCTAAAAACTGAGTTGTGACGGCCGACCTGTGACAGCTAGCATTGTCGTGATGCAGAATGATTCTACGTTGTCGGTTAGTCTTTCTTATTTGTTCAAAGACTTCCGGCAAACAAATGGTCGTATACCACTCCGAATTAACAGTTTTACGATTCTCTAAAGGCACTGTAGCTACATGGCCATTTATACCAAAAAAACAAGCGACCATTTGCTTCAATGTGCTTTTTGCACGAATAACTTTTGTTGGGTTCGGCTCATCTTGGAACACCCACACCGTGGACTGCTGCTTAGTTTCGGGGTCGTAAGCGTAGATCCAAGATTCGTCACCTGTGTAGATATTATAAACAGCTTTTGACGCACCACGGTTGTATTTTTTTAACATTTCTTTGCACCAATCGACACGAGCCTGTTTTTGATCAATACTCAAGTTGTGCGGAATCCAACGGGAGCAAATTTTTTTTACAGCTAAATGTTCATGAAGTATCTTATGTATGCTCGTCATACTAATGCCCAGAGATGCCTCTATCTCACGATATGTAACATGACGATCTTGAGTTATTAGTTCCCGGACAGCATCGATGTTTTGAGGTACAACGACCGTTTTAGGGCGACCTTCTTTAATTTCATCAGTAAGCTTAGATCGTCCACGATTAAACTCGCTAAACCAGTGATACACAGTGGTCTTTGAGGGTGCTTCATCCCCAAAAGTCGAAGTAAGCTGATCGATGCACTGTTTTTGAGTTAGACCACGCCGAAAATCGTAAAAAATCATGGCACGAAAATGTTCACGAGTTAAATCCATGGTGGTGAAGACACGCAATTTTCAAAATGACGCTACGATGTGAAAACAATTGACAGTCACATAAAAATAAATGTATTCTAAAGCTAAAGAGTTCTATTTTTAAATGATGTAATTACTTTTTAAATTATTGTTCTGTAAGTGGCCAGTTCCGGATACATAAATAGCAGCCCTCGTAATATCGTAATAATTTCATTTGGAATCACAAATTCGTGAAATATTTTGCAATTAGCAACATTTTTACTAATCATTTCGCTTTATTTGCATGCCGCTAAATGATATTTTCGATCGATGACGTCATTAAGTACAAAAGTTGAACAATCTTTAAAAAATCATATCTTTGCAATCACTCATTTTAAATCAAAAATATTCAAATTAGTTTTTTATTTTCGTGTTTGCTATCGAATAAAAATATTTAATAAATACCAAAAAAAAACTTTGCATACCGAATTATTAATTCAAAATAATATACCTAAGCGTCTTTATGATAAGCGTATTTTATTTTATAGTTTGTACTTACGTTTTGTTATTAACAGCTCTATCATTATCGAAGAAACGTAAATAATAGTAAAAATTTTGATTTTAGTATAAATGGTGTTGTAATCAAGCTTAAATTTTATTTAATTTGATTATAACAATAATCAATAAGTGAGTTCTTATCCAATAATAAATAGAATGTACCTGATTATAACATGATTATTTTATTTTTAACGTAACGGGGATTAATGAACTTTTTAGTTCACTAATCCCCGTTACACGCTCCAATTTGTGTTAACGGGGATTTGTGAACAAAAAGTTCACTTTTCCCCGTTGACGGGGATTGTCAACGGGGAAAAGTGGAATAAGCCATAAATCAGGAACCTCAATCATCTCGCCAAGTTCAATTAACAGAGTAAGTAAAATAGACCAGGAGCTGATATTTATAAATTTTTAGTCTTTCATTGAACTTTGTATTTTGTAATAAATTGTGAAAAAGTTATCATACCCAATTGAGCCTATACTTATATATTATGAATTAATTTCAGTTCAACTGAGATGATGGAAGAAAGTGTATTTTCGTCCCACAATACCGACAGGGAGAAATCATTGGAGAACACGGCTACTGTATCTAATGCACCTGAACTAGGCTCATCAACTGTGATAATAGTGCTCTTAAACGCACCTTTACTTTTGTATTTAAAAAAAACGTAAAAGTATATTAATTTAAAGATTAACAGCTTATCACCATGCCATGCTTTTTCAACACAGTAAAACGAACGATGCATGTGCTCGAATATATTAAAGATTAGCACTGATATTAACAGACTGTTAATTTAACAATAAATAACCCTTTTAAGTCCGGTATATTCCGAACTTCTGTCTCTTTTATTATTTAAGTTATTTAGTCGCGGTGGATAAGTTATTTAATTTAGCTATCTTGCACAATTTGGCGTAAAAACTATTTTATATGAGTTGAAGTATATTTTCAGCCGTAAAATTTCGGGAAATGTGAATTTAGATAATCAAGAAAACTTTTGAACAAACCTCTAATTAATTAAATGAACAAGTACAAAAGACGCACATTTATAGCCTCCTTCAAACAAGAAACTACAAACAGGTATTCATGAATCTGTGCCTACAAATACCTAGTTATAACTTAGTTTTTAATATTGAAAAGAACCTTAAGAATTGCCTTTTGCTTTCTGCACCATCTCAATAAAATGATAATTTTTATGAAAATTATTTGGGTTTTATAATTTACTTATGTTGAATCAGTAGTAAGTATTCATGAAAAAAATGCTTACTCCTGTTCTATAATTTGAGTCGATTTTTTGTTCAAGTGTGGATTTTTGACGTCGAGATATTATTATTATATAATTACACGTTACTTCATTTCTACTGCCATCCACGTACACTTTGTTGTGTCGGTTAAGAATAACATAAACCCCTTTTACTATGTCACGTGAAACGTATCATCACGACACCAACATTCTTCTCGACATGTTCCCCTGCTATATTCCAAAGGTATCAGAGAAATAAGTTTTGTGGAAATAAAGTTATTGTACTGTTGAAGTATTTGTTTTATTTTTATAACAATATTCACTTAGCGAAACATAATTAACACATATATCAATACGCCGCGCCGATCGTACAACGTAGTACGAGACTATTTTGGTAGATGGCGCTATATCTACATCTATATCGCTATAATCTATAGTTATCATAGTTGCTAATAGATGGCTTGTTTTACGAGTTCTATTAAAGGTGAGGAAACGGCAGGGGGAAGCCCAAATGCCGTTTCAAGGTTCTCACTTTTTCGGGGGACGCCCTTAAGCGCTTCTTGTTACAAACACCATGAGCCAAGTTGCTTCTTAAATAAACATATTATTATTATTATATTATATGCAGGCGTTAGAGACTTTGGATTAGCTCCCTAAGTGACAGCCGATTTTAATGCCAAATGCATCACATTATTCCAATACATAGATATGAATTATCTTTAATATCAAAATGTTTTGTATGTGTAAATTAAATGTGTTAACCCGTGCGAAGCCGGGACGGGCCGCTAGTATGTTATATTAGGCTGTGAAGTGTGTCTAGCTAGTGCTTCGTGGTGTTCTTTACTTTTTTTACTGCTTTCGATATTGTCGTCATATACCTTATGCCGATAAGTATTCAGAGTAGCGAGCGCCAAAAAAAATGTCTTAAGGCTAGAGGTAAAGTAACTGTAAACCTTAGAGCATACACAACTAGAGAGATAAAGAATACGTCAGTCACGACGAGCAAGAAAAGGATAGCTAATTATAAAACTCTTAAAGATAGAAAGAGCTAGTACTGTAATTTTTTGTCCCTTACGGTGTAACCTGTTTTTCGACAGTGTGTCGAGTCCACCGATTGTGTGAAGGAGAGTCATATAGGGTGTCTATAGGTAGTAAAGTTGCTCTGAGTTGTAAACGGACTGTATTATTAACTTCCTTGGCACATTTTGTCTGTGGTCGGGTTCTGACAGAAGTGACGAAGAAGAATAAATACTTTACTTTTTGGTTTGATCTGTGGCTTTGTTTTCTTAGTGAGTTGAATTGAATTTGTTTTAGTAGTTGATTGTGGATTCGCTTCGAAAACTGTAATTAACTTCAAACTTAGTTATAATGTCCCATGTGTATACATTAGATTTAAAACATGTTTACCAAAGTTTCCATAGAGGACTCAAAGAGGACGACGATGTTATGATAGAGGCTTACATTGATGGATATAATGAACTCTTGAAGTAAGACCTTTACATTTTATTACACTTTTACCATGACTGTATATCTATGTTCCAATAAAGGGAATCGTCAGCCAAATTTCAAAGCTTTGACTGGAAAATATTGGATTGTTGTTAACGAGTTTTTAACCTAATCGTTTACGATATCAAACATCCCTTTTTGGCTGTGTTCATTATCCAGTCGAAGAGATGGGGTAGTGTATTTCAAAGCCCAATTTACATATGTTATAGTTCACTCTCTTATCATATATTTTCATACGGTTCCGATTAAAAGTGGCTCTTTTTACAGGTCTAAAATGCGTGTATTATTACAAGTTTATCAGTGGAAATAAGATTTTTATTAAATAAATTGCAATAAACTAATTTAATATAAATGAGTAAAAGTTTTTGAGATCAATAAATTTATCATGTTCTTTTGCCACATGCCATGAAATTTTATATAATTTCTAAAAATTGATATATTTTGGCCAAAAAGGGGAGTTGTTGTGATAGCCATTTACAGATACCATTGCTGCTTCAAGAACTTGTATTTTAGGGTTCACTACCAAAAGGGGACTGATATTATATCAGTTACCCATGATACAGGCTTGCTAGGCAAGCCTGTGGGGCCGGAGGATAACATATTCTACAACAATTTATAGCTTGTAAATTTTCTCTATAAATTAACACTTTAATAGTAGAACACTAATAAAAATTAAGAATGTCAATAAAGAATACTTCTATTTCTATTTTCTATTACTAAGGTTGTAATCTCTGTTCATTACCAGGTTGTAAAACTTAATGTAGACATGAACAGTAATGTAAAATAGCTAAAATATGATGTATTTCTGTATCTCTCCTTCCTCTTCCTTCTATACCATCTTTCAAAAGTTGCTGAGAAATTTCCAATTCTAAAGCTCTTACTACCTTACCTACTCTTACCCCTTTTATGGGATTTATAGCCCAGAGTGTACATATATTCTATCTATATATTTCTGATGCTTTTGATAGCAACATAGGTAGGAAAGAATTTACATAATCATAATTCTCAAAGGGGTTGGTAGAGGTACTAATATGTCTGAACATCATGTGTGACATTAGTAACTTCAGTGTCATCTGGTGTTCAGTGTACCCAGGTTTTGCATTAGTAGTGTATTGGGGTATGTCATAGGGGGCAGGCTTATCACTGTTTTGTAGTATCACTTTCAAAAGGTGAATCAGGAAAATATTGTAAAGATCACTTAAAAGCCCCAATAGCCTAAGTCGCCTCCACTAATATTCACAGGAGGAAATGGAGTAGTGTTATTCTAATCCGACACTACACAGCAACAGTTGGAACAATACATAATGATTTTTGTGGAATCCTGCAGCTAATTTATTTGAGTGGGATTCAAGCGGAAACTAATGCAATTTCACCATTTGAAAGGATAAAAAATATATGTATAAGTTTTGCCTACTCCTTTTTAGGATTATAGCCATATATATATATATATTTATTGAATATCCTGTCAATGCAAAAATAAGTAATATTACTCCTGATATATAAAGGTTTCATACAAATTTTAGATTCCTCAGTCTTATGGGCACGGTGTTCTCGTTTGTGAGTAGCGACGTGAAGAATAAGATGAAGGTGATGGAAAAGCACCGTGAGAGCGACAACGGCTACCAATATGAGTCTTTCAAAAAGATGATGAAGTTCGAAGAGGAGAGTCAGCTCATTCATAAAAATGATTTCGTGTCTGGCTCGCGGACTATGTTGAGACTGCATAGAGGATTAGGTAAGAGCTGTTTTTTTTTTGTCTGAGTTAGGATTAACACCCGGATATAATCATAAACTACAATTAACACGATTGTCATAGTCAATGTCAGACTGCGTTTTGAAAGTTTTGACAGCGGCATTGTTACAACTTGCTACACATACGACGGTAGCAAATATCCGATATACAGGGGGGGCAGAAGGTCTACTCTCATACCGAGAACGATAGTAGGCATGCGTATCTCTTCTAACCTCTATTAAATTTTATTACTGTCTCGCTCGCAAGAAACGGTGATATTCGACAATCCAACGACAACGATACCTCCGTAGTTGTCGTTGCGTTGAAAGCGCCAATATCAATATTGTTCTATATATTTAATACATATAGGCTCACGTACCGGACGGCGCAGTGTGGGTAGGCCTCCCACAAGGTAGACCGACGATGACTTGGTTATGATGATGATATATTTCAAAATAACAAAATCAAAATATTCGTTGCGTGCGAGTGAGACAGAAATAAACGTTAATATGGGTTGAAGATATACGTATGCTAATTATCGTCCTCGCCGTGTATAGTAGACCTTCTGCATTGTAACTAATTTGGTGGCTGACTTCCCATTATCAGACATACATATACTCACAGCTAAAAATCCCTAAAATGGGTATTTAGAATAAGAATTTGCTCAGGCCACTTTTGGGCTAAAGGGTTAGACAGTGCGGGAAAAGTCTTAGCTTGATTTATCTGCTGTAGAGAAACATCATTGCCAGTATTCAAAAACCTGTGTTGAGCCCTTGGGCGCTGTTAAATGTTATACTATATTGGAATCACTTTTAAAAAAGAAAGTCACAGTTTTAATATTTGCTGGATATCGGCAATAATATTATAAAGTTATGCTAAACTAACTTGACAACGAATTTAAGCGATTTCAAGTTGAAGATGAATCAAGGTTTACGTGTTATTTTTATTCAAATTTACAAATTCCTTTACTTAATTTACGGAAAAAGGTATCGAATTATATTATTGAAATATCAAGTAATCAGTCAATTGTAAATGTCATACATTTAAATTATAAATTGGATAACAATACGATGAGCCATATGAAAATCATCAGCAATTTTTATATATCGCATATATAAAAATTGCTGGTGATTTTGAGTATGACCCTTTGTTCACGTAAATAGGTCAATATCGCATAAAGTTCCCTTTTCTTTTTCTTGCAAAAAATATGTCCTACTTATTTTGTATAAATATGTCACGTGACATCTGGCACCTTCCTGCCTGGAAGACGCGGCCACATTGTAGCCATTACATTCTTGTAAAGTTATCGAGTTAATTAAAATACCTATCTGCGTACCTCTACTTGGAAAACTACGGAACATATTGAATGAAAATATGTTTAACTAAATGTATGTGATATTTCTGATAATCCCTTAAGAAATTATGCATATCAATCTTATTCTTAGGAAAATTAGCATCTTAAACTGCTTACCTCATCTAGTGTTATTATTTTAGGAGTTAATACTCTAGAAAAAAGTAATATTATGTAATAGGAAGCGGTGTTATAAAAAATATGTACCTTAGTGTTATAGATTTAAAAATGATCATTATAAAAACACACCTAATAAAGTTCCCACGTGTGAAAACTCGGTTACACAATAGCGATGGATAGTTTTCTATACGATATCTGTACAATGGGTGTTGTATATTATATAAGATCGAGGTATTGTTAAACATACGGGGTAATGTTTGTAATACATGTATCCTTAGTTTTGCAATGGCCCCTTGTGGCATTATAATTATTGTCGTTACATTATTCCAACTTAAGTCGAAAAACTTAGCCTATAGATTTTATTTATTTTTTGCAGTACAATAAAGAAAATTAATAGTTTACTTATAATAACATCTTATGTACTACTAAATGTATATTCAAAATTGTGGATGATTTTTTTTAAAAAAGATTTATATATATTTATCGCTATTCTTTAAAAACATAGATCTTCCCAGACAATCAAAAACATCCCAGGATGGTCTCCTTCAAACTAGGACAAATCCGGGGAAACCTGGACGAATGCCAGCCCTAGAAAAACCGATCATTTTTATAAAATAATAAAATTGTTGGTAATAAAATCACTTAGCAATATTTTCATAACATAATCTATATAATTAGAATGTTTTGTCCATGAAAACCTCATGTGGGAATTATTACTAATAAGGAGGTCATGGGAATTTTTTCTGTGTCGAAATTTTTCTTTCCTTTATTTATAAGTTATATATATTTATTTATTCTTTATTTCTTTAGCACTACCCCATTTCTTCTGGTAGGTGTACGTAAGAAGCGACTAACGGAATTGGGGCTATTAAGGGATTTTTGGGCGATGCGGTTGGAGACCCATCACCAACAACCTTTATTTTACCATCTTTTCCCCACCCAACTTTCCAAAAGTGGCTGAGGGATTTCTAATTCCTTAGCTCTGGCTACCCCCTCTAGGGATTTATAGCCGTGAGCATATGTATGTATGTATTATTTCTATAGAACCAAAAGACGTTACGCGCGAAGCTGTCAGGAAATGATCAATTAAACGTATCCTTAGCCGATATTTACTTAATTAATTTGCAATCGAGCAAATTATTAAGCAACCGTGATAAATCAGTGTGTTGAACACCGCTTATCGTGCAGACGATGAGGGTTCAAATCCCAGATAGGGCCTTCACTAATTTGTCTTTTCCAAAGTCATATGTGTGGTTAATTTAAACATGGTTGTTAACGTTCGTAAAATTCAGCAATTACTTTAGGTTTAGGTCACAACCCAAGCTACGTACATTATTCCAAATTTGAAACTGCTGGCGTCCGAAGTATGAAGAATAAAAGAGCATGTATGAAAAGATTGATGGATGTAAACGAAGCTAGAGAGGTTTGTCAGGATCGTACGAAGTGGCGATCGATAGTCTCTGCCTACCCCAATGGGAATTAATGGCGTGAGTATATGTATGTATGTATGAAACTGCGGATGATACAATATGGTGGACTGGACAGTATCGACGCATAGCTCAATGAAATTAATAGACAAATATTTTTAACAATAAAAATATTAACATTTTTGTCGATTGGTTCTAGACTTCATCCGCATATTTCTGAAGCGTCTGAGCGAGGCGGACGACAAGGTGAACACGTGCAAGCTGTGTCAGGACGCGTACAACGAGACGCTCGCGCGGTACCACCCGTGGTACATTCGCAAGGCGGCCACTCTCGCCATGCACGCCATGCCCAGTCGACCAGATTTGCTGAGAAAGGTGCGTTTATTTCTGAGAGACTGCCATAAAGAGCTTAGCTTTATAGAGAAGTAACTAAAAATGACATATTCCGATAGAGGTTCAGTTTATTTCCACTGACTTAGCTCAATAAATGTATGACCAACTAAAGCCAGAAAATTAAATCAACCAATCAGAGCGTATTACCTATTTATTTAGACAATTCGTTTTCACGGAATTATTTTAGCAATTTTTGTACGGGACGTTTGGTTTCCGCTCTATTTAATTAAGTTCTCTATGTAGAGACTGCACAATTCGATTTTTTTGAGATGCTGATGTTTGTTTGTCGCGGCGCAATCCAAATCAGAAGCACCTATGCCATTTATCGAGAAAATAAGTATATAAAAGGTGTCTCAGTAAGAGTGCACTTTTTAAAAGTGGAATATTTTTTTTATCATGCAAGTGGCAACTCTGAAATTTTACAGCTAACACCTTTGTTTATTCCGATTATTAAAAATGGAGCGCTTTCTGGAATAACAACGCGTTATAATATAATAGGCATGATGACAACAAGTAATTTTCATTGAAATAGTTTGTGTGTATATTATTTCAAAATTCCTAATTCTAAAACTCTGATTCTTTTCATAATTAAAAGCAAGATGAATATTATAATCGCTAAAATAAAATCGCTAAATACGGCAATCCGCCATGAAATTTTGAACGCCAATCAGAGCGCATGACGTCACGTTTGAGCCAGTGTGACCATTTGTGGCAGATTTCCGCCATTTTGGCAGATTTGGACCCAAAATTTAAGCTGTGGCATATTATGCTAACGATTTCAAAATGTGGCAGATTTTGGCAGATATCAAAGGTTTTAATAAAATCATGCAAATTTTAAATAAAATTGCATGAAAATGAACAATAAATAATTTAATAATAATAATAAAACTCTTTATTGCACATTACAAAATAAAAACAACAATTACAAAAAAAAAGATCAGTATAAAAGCCAAAGTACAACTGGCGGTCTTATCACTAAGAGCGATCTCTTCCAGACAACCCATTAATGGAAAGATTTGCTGGATTAAAAACATGTTCGGTAGATGTCCAATAAATTAAACTGATTTGCTTAAAAACTAAAATTATTCATCAAACTATTATCTAACTATTTTAAGTATTACTAAATATTTATTAAGTTCTAATACACTTACAGATACAGATAGTATTCCATAAAATAAATAATATTCAATAAATACAGTACATATGCAATATATATAAAGATTTTTAAATAAAATACATATATACATTTTACGACATAATATATAATAGAATATATAAACTTTTGTATGCAACACAAATAATATTATAGTGTTTCGGAGAGGAAGTGTTTTTTTACCATTTTCTTGAAAATAGGGAGAGACTTGGCTAATCGCACCTCTACAGGAAGACCGTTCCATAGTTGTACAGCCTGGACGGTAAAGGAGGAACTGTAAAAATTGGTGGAATGGGAAGGGGTACTCAACAAAAGATTGTGGTAAGAACGCAGATTGAGGTCATGTGAAGAGTGAAGGAATTGGAAACGCTCTTTAAGGTAGGAGGGGGTGGCAGGATTAAACAAGATAGAGTACAGGAGAGACAGAGTATGTGCATTCCGGCGGAGACGAATTGGAAGCCACTGAAGTTTATTGCGATACGCAGAGACATGGTCATATTTACGCAGTCCGAAAATAAACCTAATACATAAGTTTTGTAAGCGCTCAAGTTTGTTCAGTTGATCTTCAGTTAGATCGAGATAGCAGGTGTCAGCATAATCAAGAATAGGTAGTAGAAGAGATTGGGCTAACGCAGTTTTGGTAGCAGTAGGGAGAAAGTTACGTAGCCTCCTGAGGGACCCTGCTGACGCAAACAGCCTCCGGCTTACTAATTCCAGTTGCGGTACCCAAGATAAGGTGCTATCTATCATCACACCAAGGTTTTTTACAGCAGCGCTGAAAGGAATGGATGTGCCATCAAATAAAACAGGCGGTAGTGATTTATAGTCAATCTTGGAAACCATTCGTGAGCTACCAACTATAATTATTTGCGTTTTATTCGGATTAACTTTCAATCCATATGCTTCACTCCATTTCAAAATTTGCATTAAATCATTATTAATTAAGCTTATGGACATATTTATTTGGTCAAAATTAGCCTGTGTGTAAATCTGAAGATCATCTGCATAAAGGTGGTAGGAAGAAGTAAGTTTATGAGAAATGGAGTTAATAAATATAGCGAATAAGAGAGGAGACAACACACCACCTTGTGGAACACCGGCATTTAACTCAATCCACGGAGACATGGCATCTTCGAGGTGAATGCGCTGCCGACGCCCCAGTAGATAACTACGAAACCAGTCAACTACCGTTGGAGATATGTTAAGAGAACGAAGTAAAGCAAGTAATATTTCGAAATCAACCGTATTAATTTAAGTAAGGTAATTAGAAAATATTTACTAGAAAATTTATTCCAAATCTGGCAACCTTTGTTCCTACGTCTTTGTTGATACCCAGATTACATGGGGATTTCCCGCGTGATCTGCTGATACATAGATATTGTCATTTTATTATGGGCTTAAATTTTGGGTCCAAATCTGCCAAAATGGCAGAAATCTGCCACAAATGGTCACACTGTTCCTTGTAATTTTTAGTGACGTAAGCAAGCGACGCCATGACACTTTGACGCGTTTTGGTGCAAATTTTGAATTTATGAATCAAAAACTATTTTTTAAGTACTAAACCTAAATTTTTCGCAGAAATATTATGTTTATTATAATTAATATATATTTCCAAATATTATAGAATAGTTTCTCAAAATTTGTCATCATGCCTATTGTGAAAACTCATTACAAAAATGGGGAAAGTTACGCTGAAACCGCTCGCAAACTTTGCAAACACCTAATACTTCAACCATTCGAAAACTGGTAAAATAATAGAAGAAACTGGGTCGATTAATTGCGTCAGCGTACTGGTCAGTCTCTTGAAAACATTGCTGCTGCAAACGGGAGTGTCGCTGAAACCCCAAAAACATAAATTCGGCGTCGTTCTCAACCACTTCAAATTTCTCGAAGCACCATGCAGCGAAATTTGAAGATCTCCACCTTCAAGACTCAACTAAGTCAGGAACTTAATCAGCAGACCACGAAAAGTGCTAGCAATTCGTTCTCTCGAAATTCTGATGTCAACTTGCCACCAAAATCGTGCGATTTAATGCCTTGCTGTTTTTAGGGTTTTGTGAAATCTCGGGTTTGCGCGAATAAACCTGAAACAATTCCGGTTATCGGTAAACGCGTTATCGGTAAGATACAACAGCATCTCTGTGCAAAAGCTATGAGAAATTTCATGGCCTGTCGTCGAAGCCGTGGAGGTCATTTGCCAGAAATTTTATTCCATACTTAATCGGAACATGTCTCCTTTCCAATACAATAAAAAAGTCACACCTCTGTAATAAAATACTTGTGTTTATTTTAAAATTAAAAAGTGCGCTTTTACTGAGACACCCTATATATAATGGATTGAAGGATCACGATTATAAATCCAAGACATGGGAGCCAGAAATTTAGAACTAGAAATTCCTCCGCCACTTTTGGAAGTTCAGTAGGGAAAAGATGGTAAATAAAGGGTGATTGGTGATAAGTCTCCATCCTCATCGCCCTACAACCGCTTAAAAACTTCAAAACCCTTAATTGCTTCTTATGCAAACCTCGGCAAGAAATGAGTTAGTGCTATTCCTAGCCTACTAGGCACTTCACAGCTACACGAAACCTTTTTTTACAATCATTCATTTATATAATCACGGCTATAAATCCCTAAAAGGGGTAGCCAGAGCTTCAGAAACATAAAATTCTTCAGCAAATTTTAGAAGTTAAGTGTTGTTTCGTTACAGGTATTTGGTGCAGATGCCTCTCTCACAGCGGCGCTCGAAAGCCTTCCTAAAACATTGCACTCGTGTGACGTCATCTACGACCGCATAGACAACTTGTACACCAAGTTTAACTTCCACGGCCTGCCCTAGCTTAGTTTAGATGAACGTCCGGACGATTTCACATGATTCATGTTACAGCTTGTGTCACGTTGTGCGTTTTTTTATTTGTTTATTAGTATGTTACAGCCCTGGAAACTAGTCCTCTCAGCCAGTCTGTTTTGCGTTTTATTTTATACCTGAAAGGTTTTTTTTCGTTTTATTACAGCAATTTTTAGTAGAATAATACCGTTAAATATTTGATTTACTGGTTGATACAACTTGTCTGACTGACAGGTTAATATTGACTAATACTATAAGTCAAATACCCAAATATTTAAAAATAAATAATCTTATTCATTTTCCGTTATTTGTGACGAATTAAGATTTTTTTTTCATAGTGTAGATAACTTTCAAGCATGTGACGTGAACTGGTAAGCGATTAACATCTTTATATTTTAATAACTGACTAAGGAATCAATTTTGTTTTTATGTTTATCCAATGAGCTCATTAAAAATCATCGTTAAAATCATGACGAATCTGTCGGACTTGAAGAGGCTATTTTTGTGATTAGAAAAGATTTTTATTTCAATTTTATAGTCATATATAAAAAATAGTAAAACTAACAAACTTTATTTTAAATGTAAATAGATTTCAATTATTATGTTTGTTATTGCTGGTTCAAAATAGTTGTATTTATTATTTTCAACGGTATTACCTGTATCCATCTTATTTTATTAATGTATATATTAATTTAATTCATTATTAGTTTATTTCTCTATCAATCATTTTGAAACAACAACATGAATCTTCAAAATAAATCTCCTTATTTATAAAATTTTAATCGATACTAGTTTTTTATCGTTAAGTATCTACTGAGATTAATTTTCAACGTTAGGTTACAGCTATTAAATAATTACGGTACTTACAATATGTCGTACGTTATATACTAGTTTTCTGTATTTGATCTCAATATTATATATTTTTATCCAAACACACATTTTCATTCATATATATATTCACCGATGGTATGTATTGGTAAAACAGTGTATAAGTATTTTGATAAGACAACAAACAGAAAAAATATTTTTGAGCTCAATTTGAAACAAATGCTCATGTGTGTAGCTTTTCTATTTAGAAATTATTATGTAATAACACATTTTATAAATTTTTGGGGCTTAGATTTTATGAAGTTATGATTTTTAGAGTATTTCAAATGATATTCATGGGTATAAAAAGTATATTAAAACGGGATCAAATTCATAGATCTGGGCAATTTAAATTATGGTTCATTTTAGGGTTTCACCTCACTTTTATTGTTACACCAGACGAAAGATTAGCAATTTGAAGTGGTTTTTTTAATCATGCCTGTAATCCCAAAATAATAATAATAACAAAATATGCTTTATGTTTGCGCGAAAAATATAATTTCAGATGTTTCTAGTAGCTCAATTAATGATTTCCGTATTCTGTAATGCTTAAATAAATTGTTGCAAATAATGTTTTTTTACGAAATTGCGTGTTGGGTAATCAGTTAAACTGTAATAGTGATACTTATACAATATAATGTAGCTTTCATTTTCTTTTCTAATGTATTGTATTGTATAACTTATTATGTGTTGTTCGTCAAATGTTAATATGATTGACATACATACATATGCTGACGGCTATATATACCTTGAAGGGTAGCCAGAGCTGCAGCATAAGATATGCTTTAGCCACATTTGGAAAATAAAATAAGTGTATATTAGGCTTAAACACTTACAACGGCTTAATATGACGAAAGGATAGTGCTATTGCTTCCAAAAACTAGTATTACATTATTTTTTCTGAGTTGGCGATATTTTAAAAAATACGTTTATAACATGTGTTGTGTTTGTAAAATGTGCTTAAAATGGACCCTTGTTTATTCAAATGATAAACTATTGTAGACTTATTAGCAAATGACTGGAGTTTATATGTGATAATTAAAACTAAATAGCGAAAAAACTAATAGTTTACTTGTATCCACTAAAAGTCAAACTTACTCCATATATATGAAAGCTCATTTAATTTATATCTGAATTACATCGCATACCAAGTTACCTTAAAAACTATTTGTCAATTGAATATGACTCAATATATTTTAGGTGAATAAGCACTTCTTTTAGAAAATATATTTTCGGAAGTAACCATTTGGTCCTTCGAGTCAAATAGTAACTAATGTAAAAATAAGTGATCTTTTTGATGTATCAGTTTGAAGTAAAATACAGACGAAATCTATTTAAAAATAAAACAAGCGAATTCTTTCGATTTTTCATTCGATTAAACAATTAAAAAAGATATGTTATTATATATTATTTGTAATTTATCTTTAAAATATATTAAGTTTCAGTCACGTCATTAAGGGTTTCAAAAAGTTGGTGATATATTCTCTGTTGGCGTTGATGACCTATTCACCTGAAATTGGTTTTACATTCCTTTCTCATTCCGATATGAACTCCAGTGTATGGATATTAGAGATAGTATTTTGATTGTAAGATAAAGCTTATGTACTGCCTTTTGTGTTCTGTAGTTTTGTTCAATAAATGTCATTAATTGAATATGGAGTCTCGTTTTATTTCATACTTGTTATTTCAGTGTTCCTACTAGTAGTATGCGGAGACTATCGGTCAGAAGTCCGAATCATTATATGACGAGTATACGAGATATTACAGTACGAGTTATTATAATAGGGTGGATCCAGGTTTATATTTCTATGAGGAGCACAAAGGGTGGATACTGGGAGGACGCAGGATTATGGAAACGGCGAGTTTTTTTTTAAATAAACGCCATACCTATAATTTAGTGCTATGCGGAAAGGGCTATGTTAAAAAGTAATACATAAATACATATTCTCACGCCGTTAGTTTTCATTGGGTTAGGGCCAGCGCTGACTGCCGGCATGGCATGGCAAAGGATTTCGGTACAGATATAGCATTTTTAATCTTATTACCATGAGTATAGAATTCATTTTACTTCATTTTGACACAACGATGCCGACGTTCTGTCCTACCGCGGCCTCCCTCGGCATCGTTGTGTCAAAATGAATTCTATACGCATGGTAATAAGATTAAAAATGCTATATCTGTACCGAAATCCTTTGCCATGCCATGCCGGCAGTCAGCGCCGGCCCTTAGGCAGAGACTATCAATCGCCACTTTATACGATCCTTACAAGCCTCTCTGGCTTCGTTTACATCCATCAATCTTTTCATACATGCTCTTATTATTCATACTTCGGACACCTGCCTTTTTGAGCACATTTTCTATTTGATCCAAATGTGTCCTCCGAGGTCGTCCTCTACTAACATTACCCTCCACATTGGCTCTATAGATCTTTTTCACTAATTTACTGTCATCCATCCTCTATGTGCCCAAACCATCTTAACATTCCTTTTTCAATCTTTCTTACAATATCATTTTTACAACACACCTTTCACGAATCACATCATTTCTCACACGATCTCATAACCTTACATTACAAACTTTTCTGAGGGACCTCATTTCCACCGCATTCATGCTTCTGCTACACCCAACATTGGTAATGGGTTTCTAATTATTACTTACTAGTTGACCCGCGCAACTGTGTAGCGGGACATAAGACAAACATCATCAGACCTTTTCTGTAGTTCAGACGTGATTGAGAACCGGACGTTTAATAATTCAAAAAGTATACCCCTATTTTAATGAATAAAGGATAAAAGAATTTCGCGCTTGCAGCCATTGACACGGTAGCTCAATTGGCAGAGCGACGGGGGCGTATACCCGAGGTCGCGGGTTCGATTTATTTATTCTTTATTTATTAGTAGTAATCCCCACATGAGGTTTTCATGAACAAAAAGATTTAAATTATGTGATAGTTAGGCGTTTTCAACATTTGCATTCTATCTGAAAAGTAAAAAATTCGCAGGTAGAAAACGCAAACACTACTTAAACGTGTAAAAGAAATAAAGGATAGAATAATTTCGCGCTGGCAGCCATTGACACGGTAGCTCAATTGGCAGAGCGACGGGGGCGTATACCCGAGGTCGCGGGTTCGATTCCCGCCTGTGTCGAAATTTTTCTTTCCTTTATTTATTAGTAATAATCCCCACATGAGGTTTTCATGAACAAAAAGATTTAAAATACCCCTATTTTACCTCTTTAGGGCAGAATTTTCTTCCTCTTATCTACATAGTTTACACATATCAAATTTCATACATACATATACTCACGGCTATATTTCCCTAGAAGGAGTAGCCAGAACTAAGGAATCATAAATTCCTCAGCCACTTTTGGAAGTTGAGTGGGGAAAAGAAGGTAAAAATAAAGGTTTTTGGTGATGGGTCTCCAACCGCATCGCCCAAAAATCCAAAAAAAAAGCCCCAATACCCTTAGTCGCCTCTTATGACACCCGTGAGTAGAAAGGGGAAGCGACATTCTAAGCCGGCACTACACTCAAATTTCATACGACTATTATGTCCAGAATTGAAAAATAGGCACTGATATTGGTTAAAGTGATAAGACTTTTCCTTATAAATTTTCTCTAAGGAGCATCACCGAAAAGTTTTTAGCTAAAAATCAAAAGGTGTATTGCTCCTTCATTGATTTAGGGAAGGGAAGGCATATGATAGGGTGGTAAGAAAGTGTTTGTGGGAGGTGTTATCCAAGTTCGGTTTGGGGAGTCAACTTATACGTGCATTGGTATCACTTTATGAGGATTCCAGTGCATGCTTAAGAGTAAATGGAGAAAAGAGACTGATTTGGGATTACGCAGGTTATTCAGTAGGGGTGTGTTGTTTCTGTTGATGGTAACTGCTTCATAGAGTTGCATATATAGGTAAGTGTTTTTGGGCCGAGTCATCATTTAATGCCTGTATACAAGCTGATGATCAAGGGGTACGTGCATCATCTGTGGAAGAGTTGCAAGAGATTGAATTTATTTATATTCTTATATAGCAGCCGTGATAGTCCAATGGGTAGAACGACCGCCCGTCAATGCATACAGGCGTGAGTTCAAATCCCGGGCCACCTATTGAGTACACTGTCCAAGCAAAAAGTGGGTACTCTGAACATCAGATGACAGTGTCACGTGTTGTTCAGAAGTGTTAGTACCTCCGCCAACTCCTTCGGGGATATACGGCTACATAAATTGTATGTGCACATATTTTATCCTTAAAATTCAGAAATTATTTATAGGTCGTGTTGTCCAAGTTCCGTTTGGGTTGTCAACTTATACGTGCAGTGGAATCCTCATATAGTAATAGGACTCCCTGTGCATGCGTGAGAGTACATACATACATACATATACTCACGGCTATAGATCCCTTAACGGGGTAGCCAGAGCTTTGGAATTATAAATTCCTTAGCCAATTTTGGAAGTTGATAATAATAAACGTTTTTGGTGACAGGTCTCCAACCACATCGCCCAAAAATCACTTAAAAAGCCCCTATACCCTTAGTCGCCTCTTACGATCACCCACTAGTAGAAATGGGGTAGTGTTATTCTAAGCCGACACTGCACAGCGTAGGAGAAAACATAGTCTGGTTCGGAATCTCTCGGAGTGTCCGACAGGGATGTGTGGGTTCGCTGTGGCTCTTCAATTTGTTCATTGATGACTGCTTAACAGAGTAGGGTGACACCGGTTGTGGTGTAACGTATATTGGCATTATTGGCTCTCTCTCTACTGTACCATACAGTAACGCTCCCCAAGTACCACACTCCGTTTCTTGATAAGAAAACACTTTAGTAATTGGATACCAGTGCTTTATATAAGTAAATATAGCAAGCATGGTTTGATATTTATACACAAGAATAAAATAAACCATAGAAGATGTAGAAAAACTATTACACACCCATCTAGTGACAACTATAGATACTAAAACAAATACTATCGTAGACACTCTCTTAACTCAACGTTCACGCCGTATATCAACGAAGTGATAGCAGAAGGTATAAAATATTCCAAACGTCGAAACTCCACAGCTCAGAATGGACCGTCATAATTTCGTTACGGAACTTATAATTGACGAAGTTGGAAAAGAGGTAGCTATAGACAATTGCTGTGTAGAATAGCACTACCCCATTTCTTCCAGTGGGTGTACGTAAGAGGAGACTAACGGTTTTGGGGCTATGAAGGGATTTTTGGGCGATGCGGTTGGAGACCCATCATCAACTACCTTTGTTTTACCATCTTTTCCCCATTCAACTTTCCAAAAGTGGCTGAGGAATTTCTTAGCTCTGGCTACCCCTTCAAGGGATTTATAGCCGTGAGTATATGTGTGTGTGTATAAACAATGCGGAATAACCTGAGATTATCAAATTCTCATTATAGTCATTGGTTGCAAGTTAAGGCCTCGTTCACACGGCATTATCCTGCACGTTTTTTTGCAGTATACGTCTTAACGTATAAATAGTGACCATACAACGTACATAGATCCATTCACACGACGATTGTACTGAAAAAAAACGTGTACAGCTTATACGTTCAAACGCATAATCAACGGACGTGTCAAGCAAATCGAATGAACTTTGACGTATTCGTTTCAAAGTGGCATATGGGATAGCTTTGTCTCCTTGTGTATACTGCGGCTGTTCGTTTTTTGATCGAATAAAAATTTCCCTAAGGTTTGGTTCACACGGCATTATCCTGCACGTTTTTTTGCAGTATACGTCTTAACGTGTAATTAGTGACCATACAACGTACATAGATCCATTCACACGACGATTGTACTGCAAAAAAACGTGTACCGCTCATACGTTCAAACGCATACTCAACGGACTTGTCAAGCAAATTGAATGAACTTTGACGTATTTGGTTCGCAGTGGCATATGGTATTGCTGAAATATACGAATGAAAATTTACCGTGTGAAGACCCGGGTGATTGTACGTTAAAAAATCGAATACGAAAAAAACGTGCAGGACAATGCCGTGTGAACCAAACCTTACTCGTCGAGTTTCTTTTCGTTTACGACGCGTCTATCAACAGTATGCAAGTCACAGCACAATCGCTGTTACCAATTCACGCTTTCTGGGCAGTCTCTTAAAATGTGATAAATAATTACAATTACAATTTAAATAATTTATTTGTGTTTATATTAAAATTACAATTAAATTGTTTGGATATAAGTAGAAACATCAATAATCATGTGTTCTTGAAAAATAATAATTTTAAAATAAAGATATCAAGTAAATAAAATTTAAGCTATAATAATAAAAATCTTAATTTAATAACACAGTAATGCACATGAGGAATTAATAAGTACGTTTAAAACAGCTTACAATACGACACGCATTATGTTGCATATTACACAGAAAAATATCAAGTACCAAAATATAAAAGTACAGTCTCACGATTTATATATCCTTAAAGGGCGGCGGAGGTATTATTTTTTGTAGAGGTTCGACACAGATTGTGAAATTTTATTTGAATTATTTTGCTAAATTTGAATAATTAGATAAATAATTTGGGAATATAAACATATAATTACTTCTATTGACGTTTTTATGTATTCGACCCCTTAGAGACATTTTGTGTCGAATACGAGTCGAAATTTTCATAATGCCCCTAACAGTGAAAAGTGCATAAAAGAACTAAGACTAAAATATATCATGGTACAAATTTAACCATTGAGATTATTCCATTACGTAGCTAATAATACAAAGATTTTACGAGAGTTTAGTTTCGTTTACTTTTGAACATTGTTTAAATACTTTGTTCAGCAATGGCTAACCTCTGATTCAGACACTTAGACTGAATAAAAATAAGTAAATAATTTGTTGACGAAAAACACAACCTTAAAATTACAAATACATGAGATTTCCCTTTTTATCAGTTAATCATATATTTTAATTACAAATAATAAGCCTCATAGATTAATTATTTAAATACTCTAATGAGAAAACACCAAGTCATTTTTGTAAATGCATTAAGTATAAATTTTGAGTTGGTACCAACACAGAGCAAAGAAACATTTAGACTGATTCAAAACCATTCCTATTTTGGCTTATTTTGTTTTATACGAAAATATATCAATCCTTTAAAAATATATGTGTTTCACATTCATTCCATAAAATAAGAAGCGTTTGTATCAAACCTTCGTTTATCCATATCTTGCAAAAATACAATACACTACAGTTAACTGACGTCAGGCACATATTTCGAGATAAAATATCTTTCGGTACAAATATAATAAAATGTGCGTAATACTGTTTACAACAGAAACGGTATGAGTCCATATCTTTGCGGTTGAAATACTTTCTATCACAATACTATATGTGTCCCATAATTTTGTGTTTTTAAAACAAATAGAGAGCTTATGTTATCATACTTTTTTAAAAGCAATGGGACAGTTTTAAAAGTATCAGTTTTTAAGGGAATCTTCTCTTTTTGTTGTTCACGGTTTGTTATGTTGAAAGACATGTACCTTTTTGCTGTTATATCGCTGAAATGGTATAAAAAGGAAAATATATCCTGAACTTGATGACGTATACAAAGAGAAAAAATGGAATGGCAAGAAGAGATAGAAGAAGAAATAATGCGGGAATTAGTCAATTCAAAGGTAGTAGATATAAGATTGTAGCAATACAGGGAAAGTCTGCGCAAAATAAATTTATATCCGTCAAAACATTCGGGATTTTGATAATAAAGATATTAGCTATCAACTATTTGCCTATGTGAGAATTCATTGAATCAAATCAGGAGGCCTAGCACTAGCATTTTTTTTACCATGTTCGCTCGTTCTAGTCATGCGGACTATGATCGTACATTTGGTTATGTAGATGAAGATAAGTGATATTAACCCTTTATAAAGCAGAGGTATGATCAAAAATTCATTGTATTTAACTTGTATTTGAAGGTAGGTAAGGTTAAAAATATGGTGTCCAAAATATGACCAGAGCCTTATAAAGGGTTAACTAATTTCAATATGATCCTACTCCCAGCGTCATACATTATCTTAAATATTCCTAATCTACGTGTAAGTCAGTACGAAAGTAAACAATTTATTTCCAAAGATGAAAATTTACATCATTCGAACATTCTTTAGAGGAAAGTTGTATATCACATTAAATATTGATATTAAATAACAAACATATATTGTTGTTAGTAGAGGACAGCCGCGTAAGACGTTTGAAAACTAAATCGTTATTACGAAGAGTTCGCGGTGGAAATAAATAAAAGAGCATGTATGAGAAGAATGATGAATGTGACAGAAGCAATAGAGATTTGTCAGGATCGTGCAAAGTGGCGATCTATAGTCTCTGCCTACCCAAATGGGATCAACGGACGTGAGTATACGTAAGTAAGTACATAACAAAATCATTAACAAGAGTATCATTTTCTATCTGTACAATTTTAATACTATAAGCCCAGAATGCGGTTTAATTATTTTCTGTACTAAATTTAAGTCTCATTTACTTTACAAACACATTACAAGCGCAAAGATATGAACGCACCCTTTTGCACTATTGTTTTTCCTTATCAAATATTTCTCACAAGTTACACATTATTGGAATGTGGAGCGACATCTGTTTCTTTGGCAATATTTAGAAACACCTCTTCCAGGGTAGTTTCTGAAATGCTGTAATCCTCTATGCAAGGAAACGCCTGTTTAATTTCATTTACTCTGGAGAATAGCTCGCTGTATGGTATGCGGTCCTTTATTCGGTAGCTAAGCGTGGTCTGAAAAAAAAACAAATAAGTTTTATCAGTTACCCGGCGATAACGTAGCTAAGCTTGGTCTGAAAATAAGTGAAGTGTAAATATCCGAAGATATCTTAATTCGGTATGCAAAGTTTTACAAAAGTGGTGCTGATTACGAAACCATTTCGAGATATTATGTTTTTAAAACATATTTTCTTGAAATTAAATCAATCAGAGCTAAGATGACCGTTATTTTAGCAAAAAACTGTAACAATATTTGACCTTCAGCGTTATGTTAAAGACATTCGTTCTTGCAGTTTATTAATAAAACATCGAAAATCATAGGTTTGTTTAGTATAATATCGTAATAATTTCATTTGGGATCACAAATTCGTGACATAATTTGCAATTAGCAACATTTTTACTAAACATTTCGCTTTATTTGCATGTCGCTACGTAATATTTTCAATCAATGACGCATTAAGTACTAAAGTTGAACAATCTTTAAAAAAACATAACTTTGCAATTACTCATTTTAAATGAAAAATATTCAAATCAGTTTTTTATTTTCGTGTTTGCTATCGAATAAAAATATTTAATAAATACCAAAAAAAAACTTTGCATACCGAATTAAAAATGATTTTGTAAAATTCCTGTGAAATTTATTAGAGCTAGCTAAAGTTGGAAACAAAATTTTAAACTTATTATAGTTTAATGCTAAAAATAATAATAAATAAACAATTAAATACTTTGTTGCAACTATTAGTTTTGGAATTTTATAAATATGAGTAGAAAGAAGGGACAAAGGCAGAAATATAAGGGATTATTGTTCAATACTTTTAGGAGCAACAAAAAATTTAAATAATTTGAAAGTTAATTTTAACAAATATATCATCTTAGCAACATTTAGATACCAGAAATTATTACCATAAGTTCTGAAGGGGTGTTGATAAAAAACTGAGATTTCGAACAACAACTAAGCGAACTCACCCGGTTTTCGTCCAATAGCGTGCAGTCGAATTTAGATTTCAGTGTGTTTTTCAACGTTTCTATGGCAGCATTGTCTCCTGGAACAACAAATATGTTAAGGTATTGATTTATAAATGAATAATGACGTTAACATTAATTAGACGATTATTCATACATATATTTATAACCTATACATTTATTTTCTAATTAGTTTCCATTAAAATTAGGAAATACTATCTACACTTTGCAGGATATCGTAATTTCTCTCCTCATTTACATTCGTCAATATTTTTATACGCCCCATTTTATTCTTCATTCTTTTCACACTTGACTTTTTAAAAATCTGTATCATCTAAAGTCCAATTCGGCTGTCCTCTAATTACATTTACTCTATAGCTGTTAACAATTCTGTCACAAGTAAACCAAGTAATACAACAAGTTACTGCAAACATGAAGGAAAAATGACTTATTTTTAAATTCAGTCCAGCTACGAGCAACTAGATAAAGCTTGGTATGAAACAGCCATCTCCTTCGCATTCACATAGTATCGTATATTGTTATCTCATTCTAACCGATATAGAGTAACAATAAAATAATGCTCGTGAGACAGTCGTATTTTATGATAAAGTTATTAATGCTTAATCAAAGTTGAATACATTATAGTTGTAAATCTAAATTGAGATTGTAATTCTTTATTTAAGTTCTTATACAAAAGTCTTCTCCGCAAATATAATATATTATAGATAAATTGGTAAAATAGGGTAAAATAAATTGGTTAGTAAAATTATCAAAAAACTAGTTTTTCTTAAATTTTAATAGGGCCGATTAATAAATCCGCCATCTTCCGGTGTATTTTGTTTTTAGTCTCGATGTAATCTTTGTTTTGCCAATCAATTTACGTTGGTGTAGTATAATACATACATACATACATATACTCACGCCGTTGTTTCCATTGAGGTAGGCAGAGACTGTCGATCGCAACTTTGTACGGTCCTGGCAAACCTCTCTTAGCTTCGTTCACATCCATCAATCTTTTCATACATGCTCTTTTATTCTACATACTTCGGACACCTGCCTTTTTGAACACATTTTCTATTTGTTCCAAATTTGTCCTCTGAGGTCGTCCTCTACTAACATTACCTTCCACTTTGGCTCTATAGATCTCTTTCACCAAGTAGTAAAATATTACTATGTTTGTATTTTACCAGGCGTCAATTTCACTCTCATGGTAGTCCCACTGGCATGTTGATGTCTCAACTCAGCCGGCGCTCCTAGAGCGGCCACCCATCCAGCGCGCAGGATGGACAGCCGCTGACAGGACGACTCCGATTCTTGGATCGCGTGTGAGGATAACAGGATGCCTCGTGGAGAACCCGTGAGGGAAGCGCGGAGGCGGGCGCGAGAAGGGGCGTCCATGCCTGGGGAGTGAGGATAATGTTCAATGGTTTAGTTGTTGCTAGTTGTATGCAAGGTTTGAGGTGTCAATCGTACAATTAATACTACCTTTTTTCTTCTCGTAGGTGTACGTCAGAGGCAACTAAAGGTACTGGGGATTTTTGGCGGTTAATAATAATAATAATAATTTTTTGACGATGACGGATGATAGTATTCGGGGAGAGGTGGTCGCTAGTGATAAAGGACTGACTCCCTTATCGTTGGCCTCACAGGATTGGCGAACCCCGGAGGTACTTAGCACCTCTGATCGGGAGTCCGTATGGAAAGAGAAGGAGCTGCACGGGAGGTTTTACAAGGTACTTCACGAACCTTTCGTGGACCGTAAAGCCTCCCTGCATTGGCTGCGTTTCGGGGACCTCTTTGGGGAAACCGAAGGTTTTGTCTGTGCAATACAGGATCAGGTTATCAAGACGCGGAACTATCGGAAATACATACTAAAGGACGGTACCACAGACATCTGTCGAGCATGTGGCCGTCCCGGAGAGTCACTTAGGCATGTTATTTCCGGTTGTTCGGCTTTTGCTAACACTGAGTACTTGCACAGACACAACCAAGCAGCCAAAATCCTGCATCAGGAGCTCGCTCTGAAATACGGACTCTTGCAACAGAGGCTGCCGTATTACAAGTATCTGCCGGAGCCAATCTTAGAAAACGACTGTGCCAAAATCTATTGGGACCGATCCGTTATCACGGACAGGACTATTCTAGCGAATAAGCCTGATATCGTGGTATGGGATCGGTCGCAGTCGAGGGTATTTCTAGTGGATGTCACTATCCCGCATGACGAGGGTCTCGTGAAAGCCGAAACCGAGAAGCGTCGGAAGTATCTCGATCTGGCTCACGAGATCACCGACATGTGGGGTGTGACCTCGACTGAAATTATCCCAATTGTTTTGTCCGCGAACGGGTTAATGCCAACCAGCCTCGCGACCAACTTGAGGCGGTTGGATTTCTCTGGCGTGTCGGTTCCAGCACAAATGCAGAAAGCGGTGCTGCTCGATACGGCTCGGATCGTCCGTCGGTTCTTGAACCTGACTCCCTGACCCCGACCGACTGTGCTTTTGTCGGGGAGTACCGCCTCTCCCATTTAAAATTTATATTTTCATTTTCGGCCATGGGAGAGGCGAGAAACAAAAATGACTTTCGAAATAATAATAATAAAAGCATTTATTTGTCTTTCTTCAAACACATGACATGAAATAAACAATTACGAAACGAAAAATTATAAAAGACAAAATGGTCCAGAGCTCGTTCTATCCGCAGCAGCAGATAGCTTCGATTTTCAGTTCTGGCCAAAAACTTATTACTAAAAATTACTATATACAAAACTTAAGTCTAGCTTATAACTAATTCATACAAAAGACACAAACAATTGAGCACTCAAAAAATAATAATATTTACAAAACTAATGAACAATCACCTAATTAAAAAATAATAATAAAAATCACGTGTTAACAATTTGCAGGCGATTAAATACTAACATTTATTATGTGTTTACATATAATACACAATTTTGTATGTATATACTTATACATACACATCACAAACACTATCATAAATGAATATAGATGATAAAAATTACTCGTATACATAATATATAGTATATATATATATATATATATATACAAACTTACACATATATATTCATACATACACATACACACACATACATATACATACACATGTATATCTATATTTTAAACAACTTAGACGGAATAACATCAAGGTGGGGGTGAAGCACAACCATACTGAGCTCCAAATTCATTTTGCTGAGAAACAGTAAGCCATTCTCGCAGTTTATTCCTAAATGTTTGAACAGTGCGTGCTTCCTTTATAGGAGGCGGTATATCGTTCCAACATTTGGAAGCTACTATTTTGAAGCAGCCTTTCGTCTTAGTGAGGTTGTGCTTCGGAAGAAGAAGAATATTTCTACGTTGACGAAGAGAAAAGTTTAGTTTATTATATAAATATTTAGGGACACCTTTCTTTAAAATCTTGTAAACCAAACAAGAATACTTAAGAGATCTAGAGTACTTCATGTTCAGTATTTTTTTCTCGATTAAATGAGGTGTTATATGGTGTCGGCGAGGTATGTTATAGCAAAAACGTATGCAGGCATTTTGAACGCGTTGTATTCTTTTTTCAGTATTTTTTTTAAGACAAGGTCCGTATACTACATCGCAATACCCCAACTGTGACAAGACCAAGCTCTCACATAACTTGAGACGAATTCCTGGGCTAATAAAAGGTCTTATCTTATATAAACTACTAAGCGCAGAAAAACTTTTAGAGATTTTTAGGTCTATATGCTCATCGAAATTAAGATGTTGGTCGATATAAAGTCCAAGGTTTCTGACACACTTTTGAAGTGGGACTACTGTGCCATCCACCACAATAGCTGGCTGAAACTCCTCGATCTTCCGCACCTGATCCACTGTACCGCAGATCAAGGCTACAGTTTTAAATGGGTTTACAGTAAGGTGAAACTTTTTAGACCATTCTGCAATACATTTAAGATCTCTATTCAGTTTATTTACTCCGTCAGTGAAATCCGTAATATTTGTAGGTAGGTCTATATAGACCTGAGTATCATCAGCATAGAGGTGGTACTTGGAGTGCGTAATAATTTTCGATACACTAGCGGTGTAAATAGAGAAAAGTGTAGGCCCAAGAACTGAGCCCTGGACCACGCCACGCGAGACGGGGAGCGGGTCTGAAAATTTCAGGTGGCCACTCGGATCATGTGTTTTCACTATTTGTGTTCTATTACTAAAATAAGATGTAAACCACTTGCAAACTGTTTGTGAAAAACCAGCGGCGCGCAATTCAGTAATTAAGAGTGGGGGAAAAATAGAATCAAAGGCGCGGCTGTTGTCGAGTAAGACGAGGATAGAAGCGCTACCTTTGTCGGAAACCGTAAGCAGATCATCCACAATGTGAAGAAGAGCGGTGGAAGTACTATGTCCAGAACGGAAACCCGATTGCTGTAAAGGAATGATATTAGATTATTCTAAGTATGCCAACATTTGCTTCAAAACTATCTTTTCCAATACTTTCGATAACGTAGGTAGTATTCCTATGGGTCGAATATCGTTGAGATGTTCCACTGTGCTCTTCTTCGGTATTGGAGTGACGACAGAACAAGTCCAGGTCTCTGGAAACACACCTTCTAACAGGGATTTGTTTATAATGGTAGTCATAGCATGAAGGGAGTAAGGTAGAGTCAGTCTTAACATGTTTGCACTGATTTGATCCGAGCCTACGGAGCCAGATTGACACCTTTCAAGTAAGCGATGTACTTCGGTTTCGGATACCTCGTTAAAACAAAATTTGGGCATATTACTGTCATTACCAGGGTGCAATGGATTTGTGGTTTCAGGGATGGAGACATCAATTGGGGGAACAGAGTCCATGAAGAAGCGGTTCAGTACATTTGGGTCCGAAAGATGTTGCGGTATTGAAGACGAACTGCTGGGTTTAATTACTCTATTAATATGTTTCCATAATTTGGTCGGGTTGGAAGAATTACTATTAACATAAGATTTAAAGTACATTTTTTTTTCAGTTTTAATAGCCGAATGAACCAAATTTCGCATTTCACGGTAGTGTCTGTGAAAACTTTCGGTCTTGCTTAGTATAGCTGCCTCGTTAGCAATATCACGCAGTTTTCTCATTTCCCTTATGTTATATGTCATCCAGGGTGCAGGTGGATTTGTGAAAACTTTATATCGAATGGGCGCAAAATGATCAAATAGGTCAGTTATAAGAAAATTGAACATGGATACCATATCATTAATGTTTTTAAAATCTTGAATAAAATCCCATGGCGTAAACTGAGCAGCTTGCAAAATACAATCTACATTATTGGCGATCGGTCGGTACATAATAGTTCGCGGCTGCGGTTTGGTAAGTTTTATAGCGAACCCAATGATTATCATACCGTGGTCGCTAAGGTCGTTGTTGTGAATCACATTTACAGAAGTTGGTTTACATTGCGTCCTAGTGAAAATAACGTCAAGGAGCGTAGTGCTAGTAGGGGTAATTCGGGTCGGTTTATTTACAATTTGTGTAAGGCCGTACGCTGAAATAAGTGGTTCAAAACACACCGGAGTAAAAATGTCAACAGAGTTGCTGCAAAGACAGTTAACATTAAAATCTCCTAGTAAAAGGATGTGCTCATATTGGGGACCAAATACCGATAAAGAGTCAAGCAGGCTATCTATGGCTGTAGCAGTGCTTAAGGAGTGGGGTCGATAAAATATTCCTATCATCATTTTTAATTTTTGTATGTGAACTTCTATCCACAGCTGTTCTAATTCAGTGCCTATGTGCTCTAGGCGACGCCTCCGTAAGTCACTACGAATGTAAACTCCAACTGCGCCCCCGCGACTGTGCCCACGAGGGACGAGTATGAAATCATACCCTGGGATCACATAACGCTTTATGTCGGAGTCCTGTCGCAGCCACGTTTCGTTAAGACACAATAAATCTAATTCATTGTCTTTCATCGTCTCTAGCAGCTCATCCCATCCAGTATTAATGGATTGGATGTTTAATAAACCCACTGCGAATTGTTTCATTTTACAATAACTACCACTAGACGCACACGATGCAGTCATTTGTTAAAAGTAAATAAAAATTCAAAGAATGCGATATAAAAACCGATAAAATACATATTTAGCAGTGTAAAAGATGAGAAAAAAAATATGAATTAAACTAATGCGTACTACATAACAGTCAGTGTCAACGTGTAGTTTTAATTCTCCCTTACAACTCGCTACTACGAGTATGACTAAAAATATTAATAAATAGATTATTATAATGTTTAATATAAATATATAATACACAGCAAATAAAAATAATACATAAGTAGATAACATATAAATAACAAAATAGTATACAATTCTAAATGGGACAAAATTAATGACTAAAATAACAACGGGCCTATTAAATAATTTAATGTCATATTTACACTGTTTGGAATACACAACAGAGAAAAAAATAGTGCAGTTATATGACAAACATCGATACATATACAAATTTGAAAACGCAACTTTAGTAATAAATTTAGTAGATAGAGTAACAACAGAGACAGAAAATGTTTGCGTGTAACTCAGCTTAGTGTTAAGAATAATACGAGCAGCCACAAAAACTCTACCAAAATAAAACAAAAACTTAAAATGAACATAAGAGGAGTGGGTGCAGTCATGAACGGCGAAACACAATGCAATAAATTTACTTATAAAAAAACCTGAGACAAGTCTGTATCACAGTTGATTGCTATCGCCGGAGATCCGTCGTCTTTTCTGAGGAAAGTCCGCCCATCTCTAGTCCACACGTACTTCCAATTATGAATCTTCTTCAACTCTCTTACTTTTCCATGTAAAACTCGGTTTTGTTTCGTTAGCCTTTCATTAATATAAAATATATTGGGCTGATGAGCGGGTAAGCCTAGCTCTGAGGTGGTCGTATTTTTTCGCACTCTGGAGTTCTTAATTAGGAGGTCACGCTGTACTCGGCGCGCCAACCGCACCACAATAGGTCGCGGGCGTTGCTGCGGTCCACTGGCGGTGGTGGCGGTGATTCGCCTTGGCCCGACTCGCCTCACATCCACCAAATCATGTTCGCCTATTGGCACTTGTATTTTCTTGGCGATTTGTAACACGATGTGCCCTACAGACTCACCCGGGAACTCGGGGATCTCAGAAATCTGCACATCGTTTCTAAGTGTTTCCTGATCACGGTTATTTATGTCAGTTTCTAACAATTTTATGGCATCAGTGGAATTATTAGAGTTACTAGTTGTTTCTTTTAATTGTTTCAGTTCATTTCGTAACAATATATTTTCATTTTCTAGCGCCGTAAGACGTCCGCTGTAAGTTCCGATCTCGGACCGGAAGTTATTCAACTGACATGTTAATTCATTTATTTCTTTACCGAGGTCGTTAGTAATCGAATGTCTAAATTCAGTGAATTTGTTGTCTAAAACAGCTATCAACACATCCACCGTAAGCGTCTCGGCCGCCGACTTTTGACTCAGCGTCACAGCGCTAACTTGAACCAGGCTAGCGCTAGAATCGTCGCAAGACATATCAGCCGCTCCGAACCCACCATCCTGGTGCATTGTTTTCTCAGCGTCCGGCAAATGAGATCTACGAATGGGTGTATTGTCGTTTCTATCTTTACGAATTGTCGTATTTTGACATAAGCTACAAACCCAGGCTTTTTTAAATTTAGTGTAGTTAGCCATATAAACGGCAGAGGTGATGTTCAAGCATTGATAGTGAAAAGTGGCCTTGCAGTTGGTACATTTTAATAAATCCGCTAAACCAACATCACGGCAACAAGCAGTACAATTCATTTTGTCACTTTTTAGTAATAAAATAAACGTGTAGGTGAATATGAAATTAGGCCCACAAATAAATTCAAATTCAAATAGTGCGCGGCTGGCGTTCGGCAGTTGGCGGTTGGGACAGCGTAGGTAGATCTTCATGCCTAGTTGCATGCCATGCGCAGCACTCACACACTTAAAACCTTCTTTGCACGCGGTTGGTTGATATCTCGTTAGTATCGTAGCAGTGTAGTACGGAAAGCCACGAAGCTTCTACGACGATGTAGTGGCGTCCCTTCTCTGGTCTCGCGCGTCGCTCGTGTCTAGCACCGCATCTCCTGTCCGCTACGACTCAGCTGATCACAATTACACGTATTTCAAAAGAATTTTACAATTCTACCACTGAATTACTTTCACTTAATTCTCTCACAATAAGCACTTTGTAGATATTCTGTTTGTAGGTTTAATATTCCTTATAGTAGTATTATTTACCACTTGGTAGAAGACTTTCAGCGCAATTCGCTACGGTTTTGATACGTAAATATGAATAAAACAACGAGACAAATTTAAACACGTATTGCTTCGCG
>CAUYWD010000209.1:0-39000 GCA_963576735.1 Bedellia somnulentella | reverse complement strand
GATTTATCCTGTTACATATTTTCTAGCTTCATGTTCTAACTGTTTTTCGTTTAAATACTTTTTAAAATAATATGTTCAATTTATAAATGTAAGTAGTACCTATTTGTTATTTTAATAATTATGAAGATTTTGTACATTTCCCAATTAAACAAAATCAAGGTAGGCATCTATGCAGACCAGTTATATAATAGTGCACTGCCTAGTTCGAGTAAATCGTATTAAGAACAGTGAAGTTTCTCAATCAGTATAGTAACACAGAGTTAATGAGATAGAAATGTTCCAGTAAAACATATTTCCCTATTACTAAAATGTACCATTGGCGACGGATGAAAGTAGCATGAAACGGGTATGGAAGAATTATTTTGAGGGACTGTTTGAAAAAGAGGATGCATCCATTTCTTCGCCAATCGACAGTAATGTTGATTGGAACGAAGAGATTGGTGATTTCAGTGACAGTGAGATTAGTATGGAAGAAATAATGAAAGCAATGAAAAGTATGAAAGTAGGAAGGCGGCAGGGTATGATAGGATTACTATCGAAATGCTGAGGGCTGGTAAAGGGTTGGTGGCTTCTTGGTTGTACTTCCTTTTCCAAAAATGCTGGTCGAGTGGCAAAGTTCCACGAGACTGGTGCAAGGCGGTGATTGTGCCTCTATATAAAGGAAAGGGGTCACACCAAGAGGCTAAAAACTACCGCGGCATCAGCTTACTCAGCATTGTTGGTAAATTGTATGCTAAGGTACTGATTGAAAGAGTGATGAATGAAACTGATGAGAAAATATGGGATGTGCAAGCGGGATTTAGGAAAGGAATGGGATGTATGGATCAAATCTTCTCTCTAAGGAGCATCACTGAAAAGTTCTTAGCTAAGAACCAAAAGGTGTATTGCTCCTTCATTGATTTAGAGAAGGCGTATGATAGGGTGGTAAGAAAGTGTTTATGGGAGGTGTTATCTAAGTTCGGTTTGGGGAGTCAACTTATACGTGCATTGGTATCACTCTATGAGGATTCTAGTGCAGGTGTAAGAGTAAACGGGGAAAACACTGACTGGTTCGGAATCTCTAGGGGTGTCCGACAGGGATGTGTAGCTTCTCCGTGGCTCTTCAATTTGTTCATGGATGACTGTTTGACAGAGTTGCGTGAAAGTGATTATGGACTAAGAATGAGTGGATTCATCATTAAATGCCTCTTGTATGCTGACGATCAAGTGATACTTGCATCATCGACAGAAGAGTTGCAAGAGATGATGAATATTGCATGTGAGTCTTTTGTAAGAAAGGGAATGAGGGTGAATGTGGATAAGACCAAAACGATGGTTTTTGAGAGACAGGAAGATGTGACAGAATGCGTGATTGCGATTGATGGTAAGAATGTGGAACAGGTGAAGGAGTTTGTATATCTGGGATGTTTGTTTACAAGGGATAGAAAATGTGATGAAGACATTGAAAGAAGAGTGAAAAAGGGTAATGCGGTAAATGGAGCAATGAATAGCCTAATGACCTGTCAATCGGTGTCTGAAAAGGCCCGAATGGCTGTGCATGATGCTGTTCTTGTTCCTACGCTTATGTATGGAAGCGAATGTTGGGTGTGGCAGAAGAAGCATGAGAGCAGAGTGAATGCAGTAGAGATGAGGTCCCTCAGAAAAATTTGTAATGTTAGGTTGTGTGACCGAGTGAGAAATAGTGTTATTCGTGAAAAGTGTGGAGTGAAAGATGATATTGTAAGAAAGATAGAAAAAGGAATGTTGAGATGGTTTGGGCACATAGAGAGGATGGATGATAGAAAATTGGTAAAAGGGATCTATAGAGCTAGTGTGGATGGTAATGTTAGTAGAGGACGACCACGGAGAACACACTTGGACCAAATTGAGAGTGTACTCAAAAAGGCTGGCGTCCGAAGTATGAAGAATAAGAGAGCATGTATGAAAAGATTGATGGATGTAAACGAAGCTAGAGAGGTTTGTCAGGATCGTACGAAGTGGCGATCGATAGTCTCTGCCTACCCCAATGGGAATTAATGGCGTGAGTATATGTATGTATGTATGTATGTAAAATGTAGGAAATTCTGATATATTTTTTTGAATACAGCATTTCAAGTGGAAAATGACAGATTAATCCGTTATTGAAATTCCAACCAAAAATAATTACATCTTTCAAAAGAAATATAATAAGTAATTCGTTTAACTTAAACATGAACATCGATAAAAGTGAAGAATAAATTATGTTGAAATAGTATAAATTAAAACACCATTCAAATCGTATTTTTTATGCACATGACCAAAAAATAAGGTAAATTTACATTAGACATTATTAAGCCAATTTTACAATATGGGTAAGATAACTATCGTAGAAAAGCAGAAATATGGGTTGAGCTTTTCAATAGACAAATAATCGCTACAATTAGACAATAAAACACAAAAAACATCACAGTTAGCTTAGATATAATATATATAATAAGTTTAGGTTGAGTGGAGAATCCTTTTGCCACGATTCTAGCACATTTGTCGCATCATTCACTCACAAAGTTAGAACATAATATAGCAGCCAATGAATGACTATACACCCAAAATGTCATTCAATACAAAATGATGTTATGAAATCATTAGCTAATTGCAATTAGCAATCACGATGTCCAGGTGCAAGCTGCACATATTATATGAACGTTAGTTCTAGATTGTACGGTCAGTTAATTAGCTTTAGTGTAGTCAGTCCATAACACAGATATATAATGCTAAATCATATGTTCTGGGAAAGCTCTACTCGGTATCGGTCTAGCTTTGTGTTTCGTGATTGTTATGGACCATAGATTTCATTTAACAATAGATCGGCAATAGGAATCAAACTTAATAGCATTCATGTCAGATGAGCGAGACCAAAATTTGGTTATGCATTTTTGTATTGTGTGTGTAGTTATTATTAACAGTGCAGTGCTTAAATTTAGTGAAACTAAACAAGCTACATTCTTTATTTTGCTATCTTTACCACTTCTACCTTATGCAATTTTTTAGAAAAAAGACAAAACTTTAATCATTACAGTAATACCTTTGATGTAAAGTATTTAAATACGAGTTGAAAAAGAAACCTTAATAAATTAACTTATTCTAATAGAATAATATTCTTGAAGTAAAGTATTCAACTAAGGCTAAATAAAAAAATCGTTGATTCTTACAAATTCGAATAGGTCACGCACACTCGCTCATGTACGCGCATCAGTGTATTTGGTTTTAGGCCTCGCTGTTATCTTTATGTTGCCAATCTATTCGTGAATACAGCATTATATATCTGTGTTATGGACTGACTACACTGAAGCTAATTAATTGACCGTACAATCTAGAACTAACGTTCATATAATATGTGCAGCTTGCACCTGGACATCGTGATTGCTAATTGCAATTAGCTAATGATTTCATAACATCATTTTGTACTAAATGACATTTTGGGTGTATAGTTTAGTCATTCATTGGCTTCTATGTTATGTTCATGCGACAAATGTGCTAGAATCGTGGTAAAAGGATTCTCTACTCAACCTAAACTTCTGATATATATCTAACCAATACCCAGATAACTAGTTTACCGATCTCATCTTCCAAAGGTTGTCTGGAAGAGATCGCTTTTAGCGATAAGACCGCCGATTGTACCTCACTGTAAACGGTATGATAATTACAGTTGTAAATTTGTGTTTGATGTACAATAAAGAGTTATTAGTTATTATATTCTATTCTATTTCTATATCTAAGCTAACTGTGATGTTTTTTGTATTTTATTGTCTAATTGTAGCGATTATTTGTCTATTGAAAAGCTCAACGCATATTTCTGCTTTTCTACGATAGTTATCATACCCATATTGTAAAATTGGCTAAATAATGTCTAATGTAAATTTACCTTATTTTTTGGTCATGTGCATAAAAAATACAATTTGAATGGTGTTTTAATTTATACTATTTCAACATAATTTATTCTTCACTTTTATCGATGTTCATGCTTAAGTTAAACGAATTACTTATTATATTTCTTTTGATATATTATTAAATTGCGGAAAGATGTAATTATTTTTGGTTGGAATCACATTAACGGATTTATCTATCATTTTCCACTTGAAATGCAGTATTAAAAAAATATATCAGAATTTCCTACATTTTAGCCGTGTAGTGTCGGCTTAGAATAACACTACCCCATTTCTACCCGTGGGTGATCGTAAGAGGCGACTAACGGTATTGGGGCTTTTAAGGGATTTTTGGGCGATGCGGTTGGAGACCCATCACCAACAACCTTTATTTCACCATCTTTTCCCCACGCAACTTCAAAAAGTGGCTAACAATTTATAATTCCTTGGCTCTGGCTGCCCCTTCTAGGGAATTACAGCCGTGAGTATATGTATGTATGTATGTATGGAATTACATTAACGGATTAATCTGTCATTTTCCACTTGAAATGCTGTATTCAAAAAAAAAATATCAGAATTTCCTACATTTTAGTAATAGGGAAATATGTTTTACTGGAACATTTCTATCTCATTAACTCTGTGTTACTATACTGATTGCGAAACTTCACTGTTCTTAATACGATTTACTCGAACTAGGCAGTGCACTATTATATAACTGGTCTGCAACTTTGATGTAAAGTATTTAAATACGAGTTGAAAAAGAAACCTTAATAAATAATTCTTATTCTAATAGAATAATATTCTTGAAGTAAAGTATTTAATTTAGTCTAAATAAAAAAATCGTTGATTCTTACAAATTCGAATAGGTCACGCACACTCGCTCATGTACGCGCATCAGTGTATTTGGTTTTAGGCCTCGCTGTTATCTTTATGTTGCCAATCTATTCGTGAATACAGCATTATATATCTGTGTTATGGACTGACTACACTGAAGCTAATTAATTGACCGTACAATCTAGAACTAACGTTCATATAATATGTGCAGCTTGCACCTGGACATCGTGATTGCTAATTGCAATTAGCTAATGATTTCATAACATCACTTTGTACTAAATGACATTTTGGGTGTATAGTTTAGTCATTCATTGGCTTCTATATTATGTTCATGCGACAAATGTGCTAGAATCGTGGTAAAAGGATTCTCTACTCAACCTAAACTTCTGATATATATCTAACCCATACCCAGATAACTAGTTTACCGATCTCATCTTCCAAAGGTTGTCTGGAAGAGATCGCTTTTAGCGATAAGACCGCCGATTGTACCTCACTGTAAACGGTATGATAATTTCATTTGTAAATTTGTGTTTGATGTACAATAAAGAGTTATTAGTTATTATATTCTATTCTAGTTCTATATCTAAGCTAACTGTGATGTTTTTTTGTGTTTTATTGTCTAATTGTAGCGATTATTTGTCTATTGAAAAGCTCAACCCATATTTCTGCTTTTCTACGATAGTTATCTTACCCATATTGTGAAATTGGCTAAATAATGTCTAATGTAAATTTACCTTATTTTTTGGTCATGTGCATAAAAAATACGATTTGAATGGTGTTTTAATTTATACTATTTCAACATAATTTATTCTTCACTTTTATCGATGTTCATGCTTAAGTTAAACGAATTACTTATTATATTTCTTTTGATATATTATTAAATTGCGGAAAGATGTAATTATTTATGTAGCAACCGTGATAGCCCAGTGGGTAGAACACTCGGTTATCGTGCAAACGACTAGTGTTCAAATCCTGGGTCGGGCCTACACCAATTTGTCTTTTCTAAAGACATATGTGTGGTTAATTTATCATGGTTGTTAACGGTGAGGGAAAACATCGTGAGGAAACCCACATGGCTGAGTTGTACTTAGTCATGTGACAGTGTATTCGTACAAAACGGCGATAGGCCTGCCCCCTATCACGTGAGTACACTGTCCATGCAAAACGTGGGTACTCTGAACACCAGGTAACAAAGTCACGTGATGTTCAGAAGTATTAGTACCTCTGCCAACCCCTTCGGGGATATTCGGCGTGAACGTTTATGTTATGTTATGTAATTATTTTTAGCGACATGATAGTCCAGTGGGTAAGAACACCCGCCCGAAAAACAGAAGGGCGTGAGTTCCAATCCTGGGACGGGCCTACACCAATTTGTCTTTTCTAAAGTCATATGTGTGGTTAATTTATCATGATTGCTAACGGTGAGGGAAAACATCGTGAGGAAACCCACATGGCTGAGTTGTACTTAGTCATGTGACAGTGTATTCGTACAAAACGGCGATAGGCCTGCCCCCTATCACGTGAGTACACTGTCCATGCAAAACGTGGGTACTCTGAACACCAGGTGACAAAGTCACGTGATGTTCAGAAGTATTAGTACCTCTGCCAACCCCTTCGGGGATATTCGGCGTGAACGTTTATGTTATGTTATGTAATTATTTTTGGTTGGAATCACATTAACGGATTTATCTGTCATTTTCCACTTGAAATGCTGTATTAAAAAAATATATCAGAATTTCCTACATTTTAGCCGTGTAGTGTCGGCTTAGAATAACACTACCCCATTTCTACCCGTGGGTGATCGTAAGAGGCGACTAACGGTATTGGGGCTTTTAAGGGATTTTTGGGCGATGCGGTTGGAGACCCATCACCAAAAACCTTTATTTCACCATCTTTTCCCCACGCAACTTCAAAAAGTGGCTGAGGAATTTATAATTCCTTGGCTCTGGCTGCCCCTTCTAGGGAATTACAGCCGTGAGTATATGTATGTATGTATGGAATTACATTAACGGATTAATCTGTCATTTTCCACTTTAATGCTGTATTCAAAAAAATATATCAGAATTTCCTACATTTTAGTAATAGGGAAATATGTTTTACTGGAACATTTCTATCTCATTAACTCTGTGTTACTATACTGATTGCGAAACTTCACTGTTCTTAATACGATTTACTCGAACTAGGCAGTGCACTATTATATAACTGGTCTGCATAGATGCCTACCTTGATTTTGTTTAATTGGGAAATGTACAAAATCTTCATAATTATTTAAATAACGAATACTACTTACATTTATAAATTGACGTATTATTTTAAAAAGTATTTAAGCGAAAAACAGTTAGAACATGAAGCTAGAAAATATGTAACAGGATAAATCGAAGAGATTAAAAGCTGGTTAAATTATCAGTTATATTACAAAAATCCATTTAACCCTTTGAATGCAAAACCTAATAAGAAAAGAGTCCAAACATTACAAAAAATTAAAATATATAGATACATATACTCACGGCTCTAAATCCCTTGAAGGGGTAGCCAGAGCTAGGGAATTAAAAATTCCTCAGCCACTTTTGGAAGTTGCGAGGGGAAAAGATGGTGAAATAAAGGTTTTTGGTGATGGGTCTCCAACCGCATCGCCCAAAAATCCCTTAAAAGCTCCAATACCGTTAGTCGCCTCTTACGTACACCCATCGGAAGAAATGGGGTAGTGTTATTCTAAGCCGGCACTACACAGCTTAATATATAGCTAAAAATATATAATCTTAGATATCGTTGAAAACTTGATATTTCAAGACTGAACACCACAGCATATCAAAAGATGATTCCATTCGGCCATCGTAAATACCACAACCGATACAGCAAACAGTATCGATAAACTAAATTTAAAACGTTTTATCCTCGATATTATTCCGGTACTGGACCGATAGGGCACTTTGATGCGGCTACGTTTTCTCGTAAACCGTGAAATACTAGTGCCTTTTTACCGGGTTCTTACTACGAGAACTTAAATTGACTTAAACTTTCATTCGTAAATAAATAGTTATACGGTCTTAAATTAAGTTTTAGTGTGATAGTTGCCGTGTAGTGTCAGCTTAGAATAACACTACCCCATTTCTACCCGTGGGTGATCGTAGGAGGCGACTAAGGATATAGGGGCTTTTCAAGTGATTTTTGGGCGATGTGGTTGGAGACCCGTCACCAAAAACATTTATTATTACAATCTTTTCCCCTATCAACTTCCAAAAGTGGCTGAGGAATTTCTCATTCCAAAGCTCTGGCCGTGAGTATATGTATGTATGTATGTGATAGTTTGATGAAATAATATAACTATGTACGAGTACTTGAATCTTTAAAAGGAGTAGTCAGTGCTTCAGAATAAGTGATACGTCAGCATAATTTGGTAGTTGTAAGATTAAAAGATATTGAATTTCAACGACGTCAAAATAAGTAAGAGTTTTAACTCGATATAATTTTTGCTATAGATGATTGAAGGGGTGTGTTGTCTGTACCTATCAATACATTTTCTTTGATCAGCTAAATCGTATATTGTGTAAGTTAATTAATTCATCATCATTTGATGTTTCAACATCCAAGTGTGTTTCTTCGAGAGGGGTTCTTACTAATACGATTTTCTCATTATCTATCCACTCACTTTGAGCACTGTTTAAAAAAACACTTACTGTTAGGTTTTAAATAAAAAAAATTGTAAGTTAAGCTAAATCATGTTAGATTATTCTTACAAAATCACAATGGCCCCCACTAAAACCGAAGATATGCACAAAAAAAAGTCTTGTGAAACTAATCTCGTGAAGATGCATATATTAAACTTTGCACGACATATAAGGTTTTTGTAGAGTCATTCTAAGTCGTTTTTCCTCAAAATGAAAAGGAAAACATAATTTATTAACAAAAAACTTAATATGATAAAATATACTTGGCATCTCATGGAACTAATGATATACACGATACTAGGTTATTCATAAATGGGTTTCTTTGCTCAAAACATAAAATAATCCTTAGCATTACGAATCTCATTATAACATACATACGTACATACATATACTCACGGCTATAAATCCCTAAAAGGGGTAGCCAGAGCTAAGGAATTAAAAATTCCCCAGCCACACTTGGAAAGTTGAGTGGGAAAATGATGGTAAAATAAAGGTTGTTGGTGATGGGTGTCCAACCGCATCGCCCAAAAATCCCTTAAAAGCCTCAATACCGTTAGTCGCCTTTTACGTACACCCACCGGAAGAAATGGGGTAGTGCTATTCTAAGCCGACACTACACAGCAGTATTATAACAATACAAAATAACTTTAATAAAAAAGAAAAGTGGTTACATATTCCGTTACGCCTTTCAGGAGTATATGAGATAAATTCATTGCTATTCAAAAAAGAAACATTCACATTATAGCGCTGAAAGTGCTCAGGTGTCTCAGCGAGTGATAAATGTTTGCTCTCGTGTGTAGTAATTCAGTGGTGCGAAGTAAATCAACGCAAAACGGTCTTTGCAAACACTTATCAGGGGCTACAACTTTTTGTTTTACGACACTTTGGAATAAGAGAAATAACCGACCAATACCACCCAGATGGAAAAGTGTTGCTAACTTCGTGAGTTGGCGCTAGATTTAGCTTTTTTAGATGTATATTGGTTATATTAATGGTCGATAAAATTTTATTGTATTAGGTATGGCTTTTTGGGATTACCAGGTTACAAAAATATCATACATACATACATACATACATATACTCACGGCTATATTTCCCTAGAAGGGGTAGCCAGAGCTAAGGAATTATGAATTCCTCAGCCACTTTCGGAAGTTGAGTGGGGAAAAGATGGTAAAATAAAGGTTTTTGGTGATGGGTCTCCAACCGCATCGCTCAAAAATCCAATAAAAAGCCCCAATACCCTTAGTCGCCTCTTACGACACCCGGGGGTAGAAAGGGGTAGCAACATTCTAAGCCGGCACTACACGGCAAAAATATAATATCATGTGGCGTTTAAAACTATTTGGGGATATTATAAATTAACATACATACCTTTGTTGCGCAAATTAAGTAGTCCTACAATAAGACACAATGGAAACAGGCTCATGGAAACCCTGATCTCTAGTGGCAGTTATTTTAATTTTCATTATACCTTTTCTATCTTTTATACAAACTTAATTAATGTATTTTAAATAAAAGGCATACATATTTATTACTTATGAGACCTTTGGCATACATCCGCACCCAAATGCGAATGTATGAAGATCGTGTTTAATTGTTTGAATAACTGTTTAAACTCTGAAAGTAATAAGTATACAAAACTTTACACCAAATTTTAAATGTCACTTGAAACTGAATTTAGCTATTGTGTGAAGGTTTCATAGCGCTTTTTTGCTTGGAAGATTTGGCAGCACTAGTTGAAAGTTTTCAATTTCATTCTGAATATACGTTTTTTTATTACCACCCGGTCCTAAGTTCTGTTCAAACTACACAAAGTTTTCAGCTTAAAACTTACGTTCGCTAAATTGTGTGATAATATGAGAGGTAATAAAATATGTTTGGAGCAAAAATATTAGAATTGCTAAAGTTTTATTTGGTAGAAAGTTTGAGTGATACATATACTTTATACTTGAAAGCAACAACTTAAAGAAGTTATAGTTGGTTTTAACAGCAGTTTCAAGAAAGATTTGAAGAAATAGCAGAAGTTTTTGTACATTATTTGAACTAAATCTTTATTGCAATAATAACAACAATTATCATTTACTTTAGAACACAGTTACTGTTAATACAAATAGTAAAACGGTTCAAAATTTATAACTACTTGTCATAAAACCAATTTTGATTATAAACTGCTGAGACTTACGAACAGACAGACGAACATAAATCCTTAGACAAATTTATTTGAATAACGCTACGATACCCAGTGAATACAAAGTGTCTACGACACACACACGTAGCACGTATACTCGTAGTTGTGTTAACTTAGAACGAAGAAAATGAAATTACTTTCATTCCAATATGAATTTTTTTCATACTGTTTTGTAATATCATACTTTTATTTTTTATTTAAATTAATGCTATGAAACCTTTAATCTTACCGGGATAAAAAATAGGGCTAAAAAACCACATTTCATTGAAATCTGTCCAGCAATATATACCCTAATCAGCAACAAGCGTACAAAAATCTAAACTTTTGCATTTGTTATATCAATAGGATTTCGAATTACTTTTAATTGATTTAAGATACACTAAATTACTTCGTCATCTATGTTGGTATATGAATAAACTTTCTTCAAAATTAATGTTATTATATTTTTTAATACATTTTTATTATTTTAATAAATAATTTCAATTTGTCGGCGTTTAGTAACTTGTTTCGGGTAAAAACTGACGATTCCACGGGTTTTTAAATATAAATTGTGTAAGAATTATTTGTGTAAATTGCAATATTAACTATGAGTAAAAGATGAAAACAAACACACAAACAAGTAAAAGTAACCTGTACGGAATACTAGTTTTAATTATAATTTAGGTACTACTAACAATATGTCATATTATTATAAATGATTATATTTATGTTACTACATTTACTAATCAGTCAGTAATTTACTGCTTACAGGGGTACTAGAGTAATACATCAGTATTTGTTTCCCGATAATAATTACTCTTCACACCTGCGACGTAGTAAATAATTAATGCTGTCATTTAAGTAAAGTAGAGCCTATCAAACTACCTCAAGCCTCTTTGCGTTCCAAATCCTTCTATTGCTCGTTCTATAACGATGTTCTTATACCCAAGAAACCATTTATCTTCCGCAGTACTTACTTGAATTGTTCCATTATGAAAACCGCTAATTGCGAAATAGCAACTAAGTTTGGCATAAAATATTAGTTTATTTCACTATAAAGTACATATCGTTTATATTAGACCTGGTAATTTTAAATTAAAGATAAAAATAACAATTTATAGTCAACATAAAACAACCAATGAGTGGGCGTGAGTTCCAATCCTGGGTCGGGCCTACACCAATTTGTCTTTTCTAAAGTCATATGTGTGGTTAATTTATCATGGTTGTTAACGGTGAGGGAAAACATCGTGAGGAAACCCACATGGCTGAGTTGTACTTAGTCATGTGACAGTGTATTCGTACAAAACAGCGATAGGCCTGCCCCCTATCACGTGAGTACAATGTCTAAGCAAAACGTGGGTTCTTCTCTGGACACTATATGGCGCTGCCATGTGAGTTCAGAAGTATTGGTACCTCTGCCAACCCCTTCGGGGATAAACGGCGTGAACGTTTATGTTTTTTATGTTATGTTATAAAACAACCTTATTGGAAAAGTGGAAAAAACACTGCAGTGCAAAAAGGCATCGCGATCGGTTCATATTTAAAATCGGACTTACACCAACGTATATGTCTATATTCATATGTGTGGTTTATTTAACCTGAGTTAAATTAAAAAGTATGTTCGTAATAAAATGATTTTATGTCTATTACGAATTAAGTACACTGCCTTGGTATTAAGCAGCTTTGAACACCTGGTTTCCCCAGTAACGGCTACGTAAATAAAATGTACTAGTATCCCTGCCACCCCTTCGGGGATATTTTATGTTACGATATTTTTTATTTGGATACAATGGTCGGAATACATAAGGGGTTGGCAGAGGTACCAATACTTCTGAAATCACGTGGCAGCGCCGTCTAGTGTCCAGAGAAGGTACCCACGTTTTGCTTGGACAGTGTACTCACGTGATAGGGGGCAGGCCTATCGCCGTTTTGTACGAATTCACTGTCACATGACTAAGTACAACTTACAATGTCTTCCCTCACCGTTAACAACCATGATAAATTAACCACACATATGACTTTAGAAAAGACAAATTGGTGTAGGCCCGACCCAGGATTGGAACTCACGCCCTTCTAATAAATAAAGAATAAATAAAGGAAAGAAAAATTTCGACACAGGCGGGAATCGAACCCGCGATCTCGGGTGTACGCCCCGACGCTCTGCCAATTAAGCCACCGTGTCAATGGCTGCCAGCGCGAAATTCTTCTATCCTTTATTTCTTTAACACGTTTAAGTAGTGTTTGCGTTTCCTACCTCCGAATTTTAACTAATTCGGAAGGCCATTTGTCCATCTTTTCAGATAGAATGCAAATGTTGAAAACGCCTAACTATCACATAATTTAAATCTTTTTGTTCATGAAAACCTCATGTGGGGATTATTACTAATAAATAAAGAATAAATAAAGGAAAGAAAAATTTCGACACAGGCGGGAATCGAACCCGCGACCTCGGGTATACGCCCCGACGCTCTGCCAATTGAGCCACCGTGTCAATGGCTGCCAGCGTCGGGGCGTATACCCGAGGTCGCGTACAAGAGTAGTTTTAATTAAATTCAATTTATGAAAATTATTTTAACGCGTATTTTAACGCTTATACTCTTGTGAGATTCACTGAAAATTCAGTATCTTAGATCTTCATCTCATCATAAAATAGACCTAGATTTTAAGACCCATTTTTACAAAATTTGCACGAACGGAAAAATTTGCAGAAATATATTCTCTGTCTATTGATCGCATGTTTTTTTAATTAATTTTCTGGAGTGATGGTAGAGTCTTCATCACAAAACGACTCGTAAAATGACATATCTCAAGACGACACATAAACCATAGCATGATAGTTTTTTAGAATCGTAAAGAGTGAGAATTAAGACTTTCTGCATTCCACAATCAAAATTTATGATTCTTAAAATATTATACTAATATACCACATAACTTACACTAGGTAGGTAAGGTTTGCCTATAATAACTTGTTTAAAGGAGTTGAATAAGTTCTACAAAACCGTCCCTATTTAGCGTGTCCCTCCCTACTGCAACCTATCAACACCAAATACAATCTCAGAATTTAACAATATCTAGTTTCGGCTCTACTTTGTTAATAATTTTCTCAACCGGGTATATAGAAAAGAAAGCGTTCTATACACAAAGCCTTTTAGAAATGAAATCTCTATAATATCATCGTAAACATAGTCGTTTTATTAATTTCATTGATGGACCTACCGCTTTTTTGAGTTTAACTAATTAATTAATTATTCATTTTTAATTCTTGCAGATGGACCTCAATTTATCGGACCCGGGACTAATATAACTGTCGTCGTTGGAAGAGATGCAACCCTCACTTGCAGGATGGAAAACTTACAAAATTATAAGGTACTAGAATCTTGCCCTGGCATTGAATGGCAATGATTTTTCCTCACATTCGTATCATAAAGTCATCCGACTCTACCAATAACATACATACATACATATACTCATGGCTATAAATCCCTTAAAGGGGTAGCCAAAGCTTCAGAATACAAAAAATTGCCACTTTTGGAAGTTATGTGTTGAATAGATTTTAAAATAAATGTTTTTGGTGATGGGTCTCCAACCGTATCGCCAAAAAAACCACTTAAAAAGCCCCAATACCCTTAGTCGCCTTTTTCGACACCCGTGGGTAGTAAAGGGTAGTGACATTCTAAGCCGGCACTACACGGCAACTACCAATAAAACGAGTATAATAAAAATAAATATTCTAATTAAGTCAATTCGTTGTCAAGTTATGAAATTTCAAGAAAATCATGGTTCTCCGAGTAAATTTGTATAAAAGATTTAATTAGCTTATAAGAATAACTTTCAATAAAGTCAAAGCAAATATTACTGAACTCAAACAATTACGCATTCCGCCTTCCCGGAAACAACCATTACTGAGATAAAGTTATGTAATTTAGAAGAACTTTTGCTCCACTGCGGTTAACTGTTCATTCATATTAATGAACAAAGATCATGAAACAAAAAAAATATACGGACTTAAAATTTTTCATTATTTAATTTACTGCCATTTTCGTAGACGGTTTTCAGGTAAATTATGAATTCTTTTCATGCATTTAATTTAATTTCGTTTCCTTTATTTTTATTACACAACGTACTATAACTCAAACAAAAACAAATAGGACTTACAAAAAATATATTGTAGATATCAGCTGCCTTTCACCGCAATTGAATTTTGTACGACATAATAATCAATACCGGTTACAATTTCACATATCTGATCCCTTTTTCTATAGATGCAAAGAGAAAAATTTCATTGTTTAACTCAAAAAAGGTAAATGCATTAATCAAAGAAAATAACGGTAAATAACTAGATGTCACAGACATATGTACAATTATGGCGAATCTGGAAGTCTTCCGTGTCTAGCCATTCATTCAAATAACTAAAGAGGCACATTAAACTGAAAAAATAGAAAGTTGAAATAAAGAAAAAGTAAGTTAAACATTACCGTTTCTGGACAGCGTGACCATCATACTAAATCTTCGTATAATCTTTCATCAGTCGTGCAGTCACACGAATCTGGAGCCATGGCGATATTTTCTATGTCTTCATAATTTTAACGATTTAGTATTAGGAGAAAGGCATGAAGTTTATTTCGTAGAATAATTGAAGTTACTGCATTTTTACCCAAACCTTGCTACAATTGAGTACATTGGTAAAATAATGAGGGATAATCTATTTTGCCACTAAAATTACCACCGCACCGTTGCCGTAAAAATGGTAGTAAAATCATTTTGGACTACGGAAAATAATCAGTTATTATATTGTTAAAATATGTCTTTTGCTTCATACTGAAATAAGTGAATGAATAATACATCTACAATTTGATTTTCACCACACCACATTCTAGGAACTTAACAAGATAACAGTAACCTCTGAAATGGAGAATGATAAATTGCTTACCTATATATTCGCGCAACTCACGACGTGTATTCCGTTTTCGAATGAGTCCTGCCTCCGGTAACGTTATCATATTTTGGCGCCAAGATCTTAGCAGTTCCTTAGATCCCCGAGTTCGCAAAATATAAATCGCCCAACTACTCATAAAACAAGAGAGTGTTCGGGATGTTAGGGCCATTCCCGCAGAATAGAGCTCTTCCTTTGTTCTTTGAATTCTAGGTTTGATCCTCAGCTATTGTGACGTGTTATTGTTCTTAATCGCTTGAGGTGTATAGTAAAGTTTTGCGCTTGAGTAGTGTTGCCACTTTTGTGTTTCTATACATGGCATTTCATTTTAGGAAGTTGGTTTTTAATGTGTTATATCTTTACCATTGTGTATGTTTTGCATAAACATATTAAAATCACAGCATCAATTCCTAGTTGAGGAAACAGAGAGATTATGGATAAGTACATTGTACGAAATTGGAAACTTTCCCTCTTCGATTGAAAAGGATCAAGGCCAAAAATTAAAAGCAATATTATGTTGTTCTTAAAAGCTGTTCTTACCAATATAACCCACTTTTTAGTCGTAAGAGGCGACTACAGGTATTGGCGCTTTTAGGTGATTGTTGGTCGTTGTGGGTGAGATCCAACCGTCCTTAGATTTAGTACCTTCCCTACGTTCGTCCAAAAATAGATATAAGGAGTTAAAAAAAAGCTTTAGCTACCCCTTTGTCGAATTTGTAGTCGTGAGTGTAGTACACGTAGGTATGTATGTTGTTCCTAAAAATATCTCACTTAAATCATACTCAGCTCAAACTCAAACGTCCACGCCTTATATACCCTAAGGGATTGGCAGAGGTACTAATACTTCTAAACTTCATGTGACATTGTCACCTGTTGTTAAGAGTACCCACGTTTTGCTTGGACAGTGTACTCACGTGTACTTAGTCACAAACTTCGGGAAAAACCCACATGACTTAGCACAACTTAGTCATGTGTGTTTCCTCACGATGTTTTTCCTTCACTGTTAACCAAGATAAATTAGCGCACTCCTTTTATTTAAACAACGTTCTTACATATTCCAGCATCAGAAAAGGTTTGACGGAAAATTTCTATGCGAGGTATTATTATTTTAAGACAGAAAAGTTCACAAATTATTCAATAAATTTTATGTGTCATATATTTTATTTTATTTGAACGCACTAAATTTGCAACTCAGTAAATTTGTCTGTCTTTAAGTTCCAATTTATTAACGATAAGATCTATTGCACGATTTGCACGTATAAGCACATTTAAGTACCCCCTGAAAAAAGTACAAGTACGACGAATAGACATATGTGGAGATTATTTATCATTAGTTGTTAACGGTGTGGAAACCTTCATGGCTAAGTTGTACTTAGTTATGTGACAGTGTATTCGTTCAAAATGACGATAAGCCTGTTCTGTCTCACGTGAGTACACTGTCCAAGCAAAACGTGGGTACTTGTATGTGACGATGTCACGTGATGCTCAGAGGTATTAGTACACCTGTCAACCCCTTTGGCGATATACGGCGTGAATGTTTGAGTTTTGGAGACGACGTATAACTCCTAAACCTTAATTTTCTTCACAGGTAGCATGGCTCCGTGTGGATACCCAAACGGTCCTATCAATCGGGCCGCACGTCATAACCAAGAACCACCGCGTCGGAGTGACGCGGAGCGACGACCAAACGTGGATTCTCTCCGTGCGCGAGATCCGGCGGTCGGACGGCGGCCAGTACATGTGCCAAGTGAACACGGAGCCCATGATCACGCAGACGCACCTCCTGCAGGTTGTCGGTCAGCACGCACTGATGTTGCTTTGTGGTTGCTTTGAAGGTCTTAGTTATGTTGGGTTATGTTCTGTGTAAATATTAGGTAGGCGCAGGACGGGGCTCTAAAAATTCCAAACGTTTTCCCACTAACCGATTCATAGTTTTGTTCGTTGTAGAGGTTGATTACGAAAAACAATATATATGTTTGAACTTTGAAACATTACTCAGGGTAAATTAATAAAATTCGATAAAATCAATTCACCCCAGTAGGTTATATTTACAGTTATACTTAATGTAAAAAATACAGAGGTAGAATTTTTATTTAGTTAACCCAAAAATAATATTTTTGATACCCGTCGCTTCAACGCTCAGATTTTACTAGGCGGGCCACTACAACGGGCCACCATTTACTCATCATGAACAAACTACTCGATCGGTGCAAGCTGAGTGACGCTGAACCAAAATGCAGTAATTACTATGGGTCGGCTTTGTTGTTCGACACATACTGCCTAAATAAATATGAGCGGCCGCTGTTGTGTGCGATGTTATTTGACAGATAAAGTATTATCAGGTTTTTTATTGTGATACCTAAACACAGTTATTGTTTCTAGAGACCTTTTAAAACGAATGAGAAAATTAATGAAAAATTGTTTTAAAATATTTATTAATAATATTTTTAATATTATGAGTACGAGTAAAAGATGATTGGGAACATACAGGGGATGGATATATGATGGGCATAAATTTGATGGAAGGTACGAGTAGAGAGAGAAAGATGCTCAAAAAGTGTATCACGATTGTTATAAATGGCATCTATAGTGAATTGTCTTAGGGTAGCCCCCAATGGAAACGAATGGCCCGAATATATGTATGAATAGTGTAATTGCGCATTTTTTGTCTAGTCATTAGCCCATGTGATAAGGGTAGGCCTACGTATGGTTTTTAAGGATAAGCGAAACTACCTAGTCTAACTTTGTGTAAAGTTAATAAAAAGTTTAATTAATACAAAAGACAACATTTTGAAATGTGCATTACTAGAAAAAGTCCCATTCCAAATATAAATATATGCCTCAAAACCACTTGTCAAAGACATAAAAGACTTTTCTTCTTGGAAGATGTTTAAAGGAAGAATAACTAAATTAACAATTAAAATTAAATGGTTGTCGCTTGGATCGGGAAACATCCCATAGTGATCCCTCTAGAATATGATCGCCTTTAATTAATTATATGTTATAAGTTATATACGTATTAAATCACAAGTATATTTCCATGAATAGCTTGATAAACCCACAACTTTATATCACAAATTTATCACAAAATAAATACTTTTTAGCTGGTTGCAATCAACTGTAGCCTGCCATCCCGCAATTGGCCAGCGTGGTGGACTATGGCCTAATCACCCTATATAGGGTAAAGGGTAGGCTCGAGCCCCTTGATGGGGACATATATGGGCTGTTAGGAATCAACAAGTTGGTTTTAAACAGTCTCAGGGAATTTAAGTTCAAATCTGACGACCTCGCGTCATTCATTCAGCTAATCATACCTCTCACTGAATGATAATTGCAGTACCACCAGATATCGTGGACTCAGACAGTGAAGTGATGGTGCGAGAAGGTGACAATGTGACATTACACTGCGCAGCATCAGGTACTCCGGAACCCACCATCATTTGGAGACGGGAAGATGTCTCTCCCATTATTGTTGGTAATCTATCAGGTAAGCTATATTACACTATATATTACTTTGACAGGGGCATGTGTTAAGATTTAATAGTATCCTAGATGAATGATATGGTCCAGTTCGTGGGAAACCGATGGATGAGTGGAAAACAGGACCAATCGTTGTGGAGATCTTTGGCGGAGGCCTATGTCTAATTTAGTCACTTGGTGTACATTACCCACTCTTTATTTGGACAAAGCGTTTTGTGTGTGTGTTCTATTATTTTAAAGTATTATTTTAATGTTAATTGTAAAAGATGTTTTCTAAACTCAACCTATTTATAGAGGATAAACAGAATTACTAATAAATAATGAATAAATAAAGGAAAGAAAAATTTCGACACAGGCGGGAATCGAATCCGCGACCTCGGGTATACGTCCCCGTCGGTCTGCCAATTGAACTACCGTGTCAATGGCTGCCAGCGCGAAATTCTTCTATCCTTTGTTTCTTTAACACTTTTAAGTAGTGTTTGCGTTCCCTACCTGCGAATTTTGGCCACTTGTCTACCTTTTCATAAATAAAGAAAAAATAAAGGAAAGAAAATTTTCGACACAGGCGGGAATCGAACCCGGGACCTCGGGTATACGCCCCCGTCGCTCTACTACCGGGTCAATGGCTGCATAAAACATCCTGGGGATTACGAGTATTACTAATAAATAAAGGAAAGAAAAATTTTGACACGAAATTTGCAAAAAAATTCGGAGGTAGGGAACGCAAACACTACTTAAAAGTGTAAAAGAAACAAAGGATAGAAGAATTTCGCGCTGGCAGCCATTGACACGGTAGTAGAGCGACGGGGGCGTATACCTAGTATTTATTAGTAATAATCCCCACATGAGGTTTTCATGAACAAAAACTATCAAATTAAACAGAATTAATCATGTTAGACGAAAGGAAAAACGGGAAATTCTTTATGTCTTATTTATGAAGGTGAAGCTATCGGGTTATGGCATATATTTTGCCGTAACAGCAGTAATTTGGTAAGCTTTCCTACCCTTTTTTACTAGGCCTTCAATATATTTCGTTTATAGTTTATGACCGTTGTTGTAGTAAGCAAATGGAGTGGCGTGTGGCTGAACATGAGTGATGTGCGTCGCGAGGCAAACGGGGCCATTCTTTGCATCGCGACCAATGGGGTCCCGCCTTCAGTCAGCAAACGGATTACACTACACGTCTTGTGTAAGAATTATGCGTGTGTTTTAGATTATGTCAGGATGTTTTATATAGTTGTTGTTTAGGTTGTTGAAGACATATTTTTTAGTTTAGTACTTAAACAGGTGGTTGTGAATTATTTGACCTAGATACTCCGTAGATGTTTTTTTACGATATGTGACCTCCTACATATGAATTTACCATTTTGAATACTCAATAATCTATTTTGATGTTTGTTTTGTTTTTCTATTGCGTAATATAGTCTTTAAATTATTTATTCAATTATCATTTATCATACATACATAAATACATATTCTCACGGCTATGAATCCCTAGAAGGGGTAGCCAGAGCTAAGGAACTAGAAGTTCCTCAGCCACTTTTGGAAAGTTGAGTGGGGAAAAGATGGAAGAAATTTTTATCAAGAATTACTTTCTTAAATTTTATATCGACTGGAGGTTTTTTTATGAAGTAAAAAATATATTCTTACAAAACTAACAGGTAAGCCAACAGTATGGGCAGTTCATAAGACTGTTGGAGGCTACATCGGCAACTCAGTGGTTATAAAATGTCGGATTGAAGCGAACCCAACTCCGATGGTTTACTGGACTCATTTGGAATCAAAACGACTTAAAGGTAAGACCAACATTAAGAATTATTTTATTTATTCTATTTTACTGTGTAATGCCGGCTTAGAATGTCGTTACCCGTTTCTACCCTTGGGTGGCGTAAGAGGTGACTAAGGGCCTTTTAAAGTGGTTTTCGGCGATGTTTAAGTAATATAAGATAAGCATATAAGTAATAGTAATATAAGTTTTTTTTTATTCATTCTATTGCAAACATCATAATGGACACTTATTCAATATTTTTTCCATTCGGAATGTAGTTAAATTGTTTATCTCGCTTTTTGATGTTCACTCTATTATAACATATTTTTCGTTTATTAAATTCCAAGCGTTGTGCTCGCCATGATAAAGTAATAAAAAAATAATTGGTGTATTCCATTAGTGTAAAAGTTTTCATATGTTCCGAGCGTTTTTATTCTTCTTTACATATTTTTATTCATATTGCGTGGCTAATATTTAATGTATTTGCTAAAGGAAAAAGCTGTATCATATAAAATTACTGTTGGTGGCCAGATAAACATAATTTAATCTATTCCTTTGTCGGATTCAACTCAAACTATCATTTATTCACATTAAATTATACTTAGATTATGCCATACCGAAGTCTGCTTATTCTAAAGAAAAATCATATTGTTCTTAAAGATACTTATAGTTTCAACTTTAAGCGCTTGAAAAAAGGATGTAGCAAATATTGTAAAATCACGGATGATAAAATAAAATAATTTATTTTTCCAGCTTTTATCAACAATTTGTTATTGGATATTAAATGATACTGTCTATTACAATGAATAAAAAAATATAGGCATTGGCCACAAATCCGCAAACTTTTAATGCCATTTTATTCGTAAATTTCCTGTAAAATCAGACACTGAACCGATATAGCGTATCAAAATATTTGCTCTTGATTGTAGCATCGTAAAGAAAAGTGTAAAATTCAAGCATCTCCAAAGGGAATAAGCCATAACACTTGCATAATGTTACGGTGGTTGTATCGGCCAATTTTACAGCTTTCCTGAGATAAGGAAACTCAGTATTTTTAAATTTATTGCTTTGCACGGCTTTATGGTTATTTGTGAAAAAGTATATTGAAATAACGCGGACTATTTTACTTACTTGCTGTGAAGTGCCGGCTTAAAATAGCACTACCCCATTTCTTCCGGTGGGTGTACGTAAGAGGCGACTAACGGTATTGGGGCTTTTAAGGGATTTTTGCGGTTGGAGACCCATCACCAAAAACCTTTATTCCACCATCTTTTCCCCGCGCAACTTCCAAAAGTGGCTGAGGAATTTCTAATTCCCCAGCTCTGGCTACCCCTTCATGGGATTTATAGCCGTGAGTATATGCATGTATGTACGTATGTATGTATTTTACTTACCTTTTTGATACCAACAAGATGGGTTCTATTAAAAAAGTTTAGTAATCTATACAAATAGCTAATAAAAATTTATTTGATGTCCTGATGTTTTAGTTTATCCATCGTATTAAGTAAAAAGGGTTAAGCCCCAATAGTAACTAGTTACCTACTACATTATTTAACTATCAGTATAATTTCCAATTTAATAACTGTTATCTAATTTCTATTATCATTTAATGTTATTTCACGTTTTATCTCCTGTTTAATATAAAAAAGTTTTGGAACTGTATAAATTTAACATTGAACATTTCTACTAAAATTGACCCACGCGATACAGGCTCAGCCTAGTGCGTGGGAAAATGTATTGTCTAGAACCATAGGTACAGTTACTTTGGAAAATAAACGATTATTCTTATTATTATCTCGTTGTTAGCTGGCGACTACAAGCACTTATTTTAGCTCTATCAATTCAATTCAAATCAATTAAGAAGTGGCAGCTTGTGAGTGCATAGCCCATTAAAATTAAATTTAAGACCATTTTCATGTTTATAAATCTAAATAAAAATGCACATATTATATTTTCTGGGAATTTATCTTATTGCTATTATGTATACTTTTTGTATACCGATTTATTACTAAATTCACTGTGAGAGCAACAAATATACTACTTATGTACAATGGCAGCCACTTTTTGGTGTTAGAAAAAAAAAAAGAAAAAATATAGGCGATGGATTCGCAACCGCAAAAATCATCTGAAACTCCTTTGAGTTTTTAGTCGCGTCACACGAATATATTGAAAAGATAATAAGTTATTACGGTTCTGTTCTAAAACTACTGCCCAAACCCATATTTATTAAACATTAAATATTAAACTTTGTTAATAGGTTCCAAATATGAGACTGACATGGTGACAGATATGTACAAACATGTGGCAAGTTTGACAATTCATAATGTGTCCCGGGATGATATTGGGGCCTATTATTGTCACGTGGAAAACTCGATGGGAAACGCAACCGCAGACATTACTTTGTACAGTAAGTATGCTTTATACATCTGGAAGACTCAAGAACTTGTCACTATTATTTTACAACCATAACAACAAAAATACATGTGTGAAGTTTTCACATATTAGGTTTTTTTTAAATTTAAATTTGATTTATTGTTTAAAGCACAGTAAATATTTTTTTATGTGAATCGTCTTTTGTTATATATTTTTTATTGAAATAAATGAATTTCCAGATACTTTAATAAATATTTTATAATTATTTTTATATTTAATAAAAATAATATCTTGTAATATAGGTAGATCATGCACCATATTTAGTAGCTATTTACAAAAAGTTATTAAATAGCTATGGTTATGAATTACACAAAAAAACAAAATCAAACTTTTTTTTCGTTGCATGAATTTTTTCTACTGTTGTTTACTAATTTGGGTGCGCTGATTTCAAATCTACCCTCGGATTTTTTGTAGCAGCTCTAGTTAGTGAGATACAGGTACCGTCTCGAATTTACATAAGTAGTCGGTAGTTTCTATCAACAGCGGTGTAACTTAAGTAGTTCCTCTATAAATTTCATTATGTCTTCCTCAAGAAGGACGTGTTTAAATAATCCTGATTGTTTTTGTGTTATTTGTGGACAATATATATTCCAAAAATTTCGTTTAAATGTGTCGGACTTTGTGAAAAAGGCATACTTCGACTACTTTGGGTTCCCGTTGCCGTCAAACGCTAAACCTTGGATACCAAGTTTGGCATGTAAAAGTTGTGTTGAATCTTTACGACTGTGGGCAAACAAAAAAAGACCCACTTTTAAGTACAAATTTGGCGTGAACCATCCAACCATCATGACGACTGTTATTTCTGTGTAACGAAAATCATAGGAATAAACCATAAAAATTGCTCTAAGTGGATATATCCAAACTTAAAATCTGTCATAAGACCAGTCTTGAGTATTAGTGACACATCAACACCACAGCAGCCATCTACATCTTCGAAAAATCCATACCAGTGCAGCGGACAAACCGAAAATGACGGCAGTGGTAGCGACAGTGATTTTGATTGCTACGGTAGTCCCCGACCACTAAATCAAGATGATCTAAATGACTTGATCAGGGACCTTGGACTCTCTAAAACGGCGTCAGAAATTTTAGCTTCCCGATTGAAAGAAAGAAATTTGTTGACCAGAGAAACGAAGATATCGTACTACCGTAACAGGGAAAAGGATTTACTTCCTTTCTTTACCAAAAAAGATAATTTTGTGTTTTGTACTGATATTCCGGGCCTAATGACTGCAATGGGATTAAAAGAGTATAATCCAAATCAGTGGCGGTTGTTCATTGATTCGTCAAAACGAAGTTTGAAATGTGTACTTTTACATAATGGTAACAAACTTGGTTCCTTGCCTATTGCTCATTCTACAAAGGCTAAAGAAGAATATCCTACAATATCTTTAGTTCTCGACAAAATCAAGTACAAGGAACATAACTGGGTTGTATGTGTTGATTTGAAAATGGTAAATTTTCTCCTGGGCCAACAAAGTGGCTACACAAAATATCCCTGTTTCCTATGCTTATGGGACAGCCGAGCTAAAGCTGAGCACTGGACAAAAAGAGACTGGCCCTCCAGGGAGGCTTTGGTTCCCGGTAAGCAAAATGTAATTAATGCTCCACTAGTATCCAGAGACCGAATTATATTGCCTCCTTTGCATATAAAACTGGGGTTGATGAAACAGTTTGTAAAAGGTCTTAACAAAGATGGCGAATGTTTCAAATACATTGTAAAAGTGTTTCCAAAATTGAGTAGTGAGAAAATCAAAGGTGGTATTTTCGATAGCCCACAAATCAGGAAGTTGATAGATGATAAAAATTTTAACAACTATATGACAGCTGTCGAGAAATGTGCATGGGAAGAGTTTGTTTGGGTAGTGAGAAATTTTTTGGGCAATAGGAAGTCTGACGGCTACATTCAGCACGTTGAACAGTTGCTGATACACTTCCAGCGGCTTGGATGCAACATGAGTATTAAGCTTCACTACCTTCACAGCCATCTAGACTATTTTCCTGAAAATCTAGGTGACCTAAGCGAGGAACAAGGAGAGCGCTTTCACCAGGATATTCGCACTATGGAGGAGAGGTATCAGGGGTACTGGAATGAACATATGATGGCAGATTATTGTTGGAGCATTCAAAATAGTACTCATAATACATCTCACTCTAGAAAGTCCAAAAAAAGGAAATTTTATTCAGAATAAATATATTTCATAATTTTTTTAAACTTAAACTATGTGCATTTTCAATGAAAAACCCTGTCACTTCGTAACTCCAAAACTAGAGCTGCTACATAAAAACGGCATATATTTTTGAAATCAGCGTGGAAAAACTGTAACTGTAATGTAAAAAAATCTCATGCAACAGACATGCTGTTTTCCAGTGTTATGATTGAGTGTTCATAGTCTTGTTATAAAATATTTCTCGATGTTTTTCCTTTTATTTTACGCGACTGAACTTAACACTTACTTTACCCTACTATTAGTCATCCATGGGCTGTTCTTATAATAATTTGGCGCTTTAACTACTTTTATTAAACTAAAGTTGAAATTGAAAAATCCTACATCTTGACGGTTTTATTTTCACTAGATATATTGTTCAAATTGAGCTATAAAATGTAAAAGTAAGACTTCAATCTGACTGAAAGTAAATTAAATATTTGTTTGTAGACTATACCTGGAACATCTTGGAATGAATACACAACAGTTTATTTCATAGAATTTCTCTCGAGCGGCTCGTTCTTGTTGGCACTGTCAATTAAAACTTTGCCATTTTTGTCTACCTAATTCAAAACTGAGAAAATGTAATTTAGTAGTTCACAGAATTTCGAGTTAAATTTTCATGTGATTAACCAGAACCGGCAAACGTTGTTTTGCCATATAGATTATTTTTAGGGAATTTCTAGTTGATAAAATAAAAATAAAATGTTAAAAGTATAAAAAATAGTTATGAACCTATTCTTAGACCTACCAAATGTGTATGCAAAATTTAATTTAAATTGGTTTAGTCTTTTCCCAGGAGTTTGAAGACAAACACTGTGACGCGTGAATTTTATAAATATTAGATAGATGTTACACCAATCCAAGGTCTGCCGCGCCGAGGGATGCGTGGCCAGGGGTGAGCCTGTTCGTTAGCGTGTCGCCGTCCCGGAGCCTGGTGCACTCCGGGTACTAAATAACCTTACTTAGTAAAGCGGGGCTCTGGCTAGGCGGACAGTTTATTTCCCTTGCTTTTTGTGGGGACTGAATGGGTTTTGAATCAAAAATTAAACGCGGTGGCGGCGATGTGGCTCGCCACTCATCACGCCGTGGTTCCTCGCGGGGCGAAAAGTAGTCTGAAGAGACTAGGTTTAGTACGATGAATGTGTGTGGAGGGATGCATGAAAAATAAGATGAAGTATGTTTCCGGAAATGTCCAGATCACTATCCGAGAGGGAGGAGTTTTGGAATTTATTAGACGATGTTGCGAATGGGTGTGATCTAAATGAGAGGATTGTTATGTTAGGAGATTTTAATGGTTGGGTTGGTGTGTCACACAACGGCTGTGAAAGGGTTCTAGGAAAGTTTGGTGATAAAAGAGTGAACGAGAATGGTGAGAAAGTGATTGATGTATGTTTGGAGAATCTTTGTGTTACGAACACGTTGTTTGAACTCAAAGATATCCATATGTATACTAGACAGAGAAAGGGAAGAAACGAGAGAAGTATGATAGATTTTGTGTTAGTGGATAAAAGGCTAAGAGCAAAGGTTGTTGACGCCAGAGTCTTTAGGGGCACTTACGTTGGCACAGATAATTTTCTCGTGATATCACAATTGATGGGACTGTGGCGACACGCGTTGGCGTCACAGGGCCAAGGTGTCAACAACTGAATTTGCGAGAGTAAAAGTGGAGAAATTGGAAGAGGATGAAAATATTAGAGAAGAATACATGAAGAAATTGGATGAGAGACTACGTCGCGTGGAGATGAAGGATGAATTGGAATTAGAAGAAGCATGGGATGTGCTTAAATCGTCAATGGTTGAATGTGCGACGGAAGTATGTGGATTGAGTAAAAGAACAAATAGACCACCAACAAGTTGGTGGGATAAAGATGTGAAAGAGGCAGTTGGGGATCAGAAGAAAGCTGGGTTAGATTTACTAGCGATCAAAGCTTAAACGAATGGATGCGAGTGTAACAGATGATACATACATACATACATATTCTCACGCCGTTAGTTCCCATTGGGGTAGGCAGAGACTATCGATCGCCACTTTGTACGATCCTGGCAAACCTCTCTAGCTTCATTCACATCCATCAATCTTTTCATACATGCTCTTTTATTCTTCGTACTTCGGACACCTGCCTTTTTGAGCACATTTTCTATTTGATCTAAATGTGTCCTCCGAGGTCGTCCTCTACTAACATTACCTTCCACATTGGCTCTATAGAACTCTAACAGATGATGAAGTGCAAAAAAGAGAAGATATGTAAAAGAGAGTAAAGAATGAGGTAAAGAAGAAAATTTAAAAGAAAAAGCGTGATTTTCCAGAATAACCAAAAGTTATTCTGGAAATATATCCGGAAAACAAAGGGAGTTTCCCAAAACACGAGAGTGAATGTCGTGAGAGATGGACAGAGTGAATAGGCGGCGGATGAAAGTAGCATGAAACGAGTATGGAAGAACAATTTTGAGGGACTTTTTGAAAAAGAGGATGCATCAATTTCTTCGCCAATCGGCAGTAACGTTTATTGGAACGACGATTGACTTTAGTGACAGTGAGATCAGTATGGAAGAAATAATGAAAGCACTGAAAAGTATGAAACTAGCGGCAGGGTATTGTCACCACCGAAGTGCTGAGGACTGGTAAAGGGGTGGTGGCTTCCCGGTTGTACTCCCTTTTCCAAAAATGCTGGTCGAGTGGCAAAGTGCCACAAAACTGGTGCAAAGCGGTAATTGTGCCTTTATATACTGGAAAAGTGTTATACCAGGAGGCTAGAAACTACCGTGGAATTAGCCTACTCAGTATTGTCGGTAAATTGTATGCAAAGGTTTTGATTAAAAGAGTGATGAATGAAACGGATGATAAAATATTGGATGTGCAAGCAGGATTTAGAAAGGGAATGGGATGTATGGACCAAATCTTATCTTTAAGGAGCATCACCGAAAAGTTCTTAGCTAAGAACCGAAAGGTGTATTGCTCCTTCATAGATTTAGAGAAGGCGTATGATAGGGTAGTAAGATAGTATTTATGGGAGGTATTGTCCAAGTTTGGTTTGGGGAGTCAACTTATACATGCACTGGTATCACTCTATGAGGGTTCCATTGCATGTGTGAGAATAAACGGGAAAAATACTGACTGGTTCGGGATCTCTCGGGGTGTCCGAAAGGGTTGTGTGGCTTTTCCGTGGCTCTTCAATTTGTTCATGGATAACTGTTAAACAGAGTTGCGTGAAAGTCATTATAGATTGAGAATGGGTGGATTCATCATCAAATGCCTCTTAGATGCTGATGATCAAGTGCTACTTGCATCATCGGTGGATGAGCTGCAAGAGATGATGAATATTGCATGTTTGTCTTTTGAAAGAAAGGGAATGAGGGTGAAAGTGGAGAAAACCAAAACTTTGGTTTTTGAGAGAGAGGAGATTATGACCGAATGCGTAATTGAGATTAATGGTAAGAAAGTGGAACAAGTGAAAGAGTTTGTATATTTGGGAAGTTAGTTTACTAAGGATGTAAAATGTTATGAAGATATCGAGAGAAGAGTGAAAAAGGGTAATGCGGTAAATGGAGCACTGGATAGTCTAATGTCTAGTCCATCGGTGTTCAAAAAGGCCCGAATGGCTGTGCATAATTCTGTCCTCGTTCCTACGCTTATGTATGGCAGTGAATGTTAGGTGTGGCAGAAGAAGCATGAAAGCATAGTGAATGCAGTATACATGAGATCCCTCAAAAAAGTTTGTGATGTAAGATTATGTGATCGTGTGAGGAATGATGTGATTCGTGAAAGGTGTAGTGTGAAAGATAATATTGTAAGAAAGATAGAAAAAGGAGTGTTGAAATGGTGTGGGCATATATAGAGGACGACCTCGGAGGACACATTTGGATCAAATAGGAAATGTGCTAAAAAAGGCAGGTGTCCGAAGTATGAAGAATAAAAGAGCATGTATGAGACGATTGATGGATGTGAACGAAGCCAGAGAGGTTTCCTAGGATCGTACAAAGTGGCGATCGATAGTTTCTGCCTTCCCCAATGGGAACTAACGGCGTGAGAGTATGTTTGTATATACATATATGTAGATAGATGGATTGTGGGGAAATAATAATAATAGTTTCAGAAGATCATCAACTTAGAACTTATAAAAGAAAGATATCGTACAATCCTTACATTATATAGATCGTCTATAAATATACCTAACGGGTAGGCAGAAATAACTAAGTTTTTTCTATGGTTATTTTTGCGTTAGTTTATTATTTTGTTAAGCTAACGAAATTTTTAAGGAACCTGCTTCACTTGAACACTTTGCTTGGTATATTGGGGATAATTTAATTTTTCTTACACGCATTCTCGAACCAAAATTGAGAGGTTTTCCTTTTTTTCTTTTTTTCTTCTTCCCTGTTCTCAGGATAGATGGCGCCAGACTTGCTATGTTACTGGTAGGAACGGAACGTCACACCGTTTTTCACACTTGGATGTAATGATATCGTAAAACGGAACGTACATAAAAACGTTCTGATTTGAAAGTCTAAATAAATATCAGTTTAAGCCAAGATAGCTTAAAAGTAAATAAACAAAGACGGTATTTATATTTAACATTCTTTTTGTTGTTTTTACTTGCCAAAAAGTTACTCTATGGTGATGTGACACATGTTTTTAAAGTTGACATTGGCGAAGTTATTGTGGAAACACGATTGAGGCCACGAAGAAAAAATTTAAGTAAGTAACGTAGTTACATCAACGCCATCTACAGATCCACAATCTTTTCTTGGCCGGCGGCGACACTGGTACTACTGTCGCCATTTTGAAATTTCGGCCTGTCATTGTCAGTTAGTTCTTAACTAAATAAAAATTATAGGGTGACCTACGTATATAATAAATTATCACTTTCATTAATATTTTTTGTAGTGGAAACTTTTTTTTAAAGATTATTATTTTTATTATGTATCTTTGCTTATTAATGAACGCTTTTATTTCCAGTATTTAATATAAAAATTAAATAAAATTATTACTTATTTTGTTAAATTTTAGTTAGGTAGGCTAACACTGTCTAAAGAGTTGTGCGCACTTAAATAGCGGTGCAGGTTACGGGAAGTGGGGAATAGCTCCCGAATAAGATTTCACTTCGTATACACTGATGCGTGGATTCTTATCCTTATGCGGGAATCTACCAATGTGTAATTTCTTAAGTCAAAACTGTCTGACATATATATATATATAAAAATATAAGGCTGTTAACAGCAATAGAAAAGTACCCATAAATTCACTGACCCAGCAAAATTAATGACACAAACGATATCTAATGTTTAGAATTATTTTTGCTGTGCCACCTTTTTAGGGGATCTATGTGTGAATAAGAAATGTAAAAGACAGAACACGACAAGGTAAGCCTCTGTGTACGGTTCAGTAGAACCGACATTGCATTGTCAGCAGTTTTACAATTAAATGTGTGTTTTATGTAAATTACGCCAATAATATCAGTTTGCGTTAAGACAGCAACCCGCGCACTCTCACTTATCATTTATCATACTAGCATAAGCAGAGTAACTAAATATACGTAATTATCATAGCAAGAATTCTATCATTTATTAGCATTAATTAAGTGTAAGGTTCTACACCCTACATTTATTGGTCCTTCGCTTGGACCTTTCGCGAGTGAACAATTCGTGTGAGGTTTGAACTATCAGTGCCTATTGGAACATTTTTATAATTGAAGAAAAATTCGTGTACTAGTGTGAGCAGCAGCAGTATAAGTTTATCAGCATTCAGCATTCATCAGCAGAGTTCAAGTAAGATCGTTTTAATTATTCAAATTATAGCAGCAGTCATCATGTCGGTCGAAGACCTACTTATCAATCAAAGGGAAATTGCAGCAGCTATAGACAAAATGGCAATAAACTATCGCAAGGATGGTTCCGAGCGAAAAACTATTGACTATTATAAAAGAAAGTTCAGGTTATTAGAGCAATATTGGGAAAGTTACACGAGTACTCATCTCGAGTTAGAGGGTATCGATCGTAAATTATCTTATTTTTCTAATGCTGAGTATGAAACAGCGTTTGAAAAATATTCAGCATTCAAATCATTGTTGGAGCAGCATTATCAGAATCTTTTGGAACGACTTCCAAAAGAGTTAGCACAGCCGGCAGCAGTAGCAGAAGTGGCAGGACCTTCGGGTGAGCCATCGAAAATAAAAAGAACCACAGAACAGAAGGGTTTCGAACGTGATTCGAGCTCTTTACAAGAGCAACTTAATCAAGATTTATCAAAGCAACAGCAACAGGAGCAACCAGGGCGATCAGGTACTGCCTCCTATCATCATCAGTCCAGAGGAATCTTTAGCAACAGCGACGAGCTTCTTCGCAAGCAAGCAACCAATTTTAAAGCTTTTCAAAGAACAGTAACTAGCATTGACCTAAGTTTAATAACAGAGAAATGGGAATTGGAGGACACTCTTCAAAGTCTTAAAGCTAGATGGGCGGAAATCGACTCCCTTCACTGGGCAATCGATAACTGTTTAGATGAGGAGGATTTAGTTTACGAACAGGTGTTTAGCAAGCATGAAAAAACTTTTAATTTAATTAAAAAGCAAATAAACTCCAAATTATGGTCCGCATTAAATCAGGAAAAAACAATGCCACATTTAGAAATACCAATTTTTTCAGGTGTTTTTAGTCATTGGACTTCTTTTAAAGATCTTTTTTGCGAAATGATACATAAGAATGTTTCGCTACCCAATTCTGTTAAATTACAATTTTTAAAAACTAAAGTATCTGGGGAGGCTGAAAAGCTTATTCAGCACCTACTTATTAATTCAGAAAATTATGAGCAATGTTGGGAGATACTCAATAATAGATATAATAATCAAAGAAAAATGTTTACATCATACGCTAATATAATAACTGGGTTTGTTCCGATGCAATCTCAATCACTAGGTGCTATAAAAAAGATGCATGATAATATTTTAGAGAGTTTGCATGGTATTAAAAATTTAGGTATCGATATAAGCTCGTGGGACCCGTTAATTGTACATATTATGTCCCAAAAATTAGATTCAATAACATACAGCAATTATATGGAATCATTAAATAACTGTCGGGAATTGCCGTCTTTAAAGGATTTTTTAAACTTTTTAGAAAGTAAATTTATAACCTTAGAGTCTTCAAAAAGGAAACCGGAAAATTCCTCGAATAATATTCAACATACAAAATCGAATCAGCCAGCAATTTCGCAATACAGTAAAAAACAATATTATAATTATTTCAACGGTTCAAATGCATCAAAACAGCCGCCGCCGGCTAAATCGTTACAAGTTTCTGGCGTCAAATGTCAATGTTGCAATCAAGAACATAGTATTTACTTTTGCAAAAAATTCCATGAATTATCACCCGATATGAAGTTACATACAGTAACAAAGTCGCAACTTTGCATTAATTGCCTTTTCGATCATAAAGGTAACAAGTGCATCTCAGCTAAAAGGTGCCGTATTTGTTCTGGTGAACATAACACCGTTTTGCACGAGGCCTGCATAAAACCGATGAGTTTACCTAACGGAGCAAGCAGGGCTACTAAGGAATCCGAAAAAGTTTCGGGTCGCTCACACGTGTCAATGAAAAACGTTTCGGAAATATTATTAGCAACAGCCCAAGTATATGTATCCAAATCAGACGGGTCACAGATTGTTTTACGAGCCCTTATAGATCAGGGTTCCCAGATTTCTCTCATAACCGAGCACGCAGCTCAGCAACTAGGTTTAAAGAGGCGAATGTGTAAGGGTAGCATTTATGGAGTAGGAGAAAAAGAAAGTAGTTGTAAGGGTATCATTAGTATTTTATGTTCTTCAATTTATAATAATTTTAGTTTTAATACTGACGTAATCATAATGAAAAATTTAATTAAGAACTTACCGAATGAGTCGTTTAGTAAACCATCATGGGATTATATCAGGAATATCCCATTAGCAGATCCACAGTTTTACGAAAGTAAACGTGTGGATATTTTGTTTGGGGCAGATGTTTATGCAAAAATTATGTTAGGAGATATTATTAGGGGTGGAAAGGAATCACAGCCGTTGGCGCAGCATACATATCTCGGCTGGATTTTGTGTGGAAACGTTATCAAATCATTTCATTGTAATGTTATCATAAACAACATGGATGATATCAAGCAATTTTGGGAAATAGAAGATATTTCGGAGCAATCGAGTATGTCAGCAGAAGATGAAGAGTGCCTTTTATTTTACCAAAATACTACTCAGCGGTTAAGTGACGGTCGTTATTGTGTTAGAATTCCATTTATCGAAAATTATCAGAAAAAATTGGGCACATCAAAGGAAAAGGCCATTGCACAGTTTCGGAATTTAGAACATAAATTTTCAAAGAAAGATAACTATGCCCGTAGTTACAAAGAATTTATCAACGAATATCGTGATTTAGGACACATGAAACCTTGTGTCAGCAGTTGTTCTGAATATTATTTACCGCATCACGCCGTCCAGCGATTAGAATCATCCACTACCAAATTAAGAGTAGTGTTCAACGCTTCAGCGAAAACGACTACAGGGTTAAGTTTAAATGACGTCATGAAACGCGGCCCTAATCTCCAAAAAGATTTACAAACTCTTATTTTAAACTGGAGACAATATCGATATGTGTTTTCAGCTGATGCCATAAAAATGTATCGGCAAATTTTATTACATGAAGATGATCAAAATTACCAAAAAATCGTATGGAGGGACTCAATTCAGCAAAAAATACAATCATACCAACTCACAACAATTACATATGGAACTAAATCTGCACCATTTTTAGCAATGAGAACCCTTAATCAATTAGCATTAGATGAACAAGCTAACTTTCCAAAAGCAGCAAATGTGTTGAGTAAGCATTTTTATATGGATGACCTGGTTTCGGGGGTAAATAGTATAGAAGAAGGGAGGTTATTAGTGTTAGAATTAAATCAATTATTAAAATCAGGTGGTTTTACGTTACGGAAATGGTCGTCAAATGAATCAAAGATATTAGAATGTTTAAATGAGGAATGCCAGGTGGAACAGAGCATACTTAATTTTAAAACTGAGAATAATAATACAAAAATGTTAGGTTTAAGCTGGGATTCATCTCAAGATATATTTACATTTAGTTATCAGCCCCCACACAAGCAAATAAATATTACAAAAAGAATGTTGTTAGCAGAAATATCGCGGATATTTGATCCTTTGGGTTGGTTAGCTCCCGTCACCACCAAACTAAAGCTTCTCTATCAGTCTATTTGGTCATTAAAAATAGATTGGGATGATTTTTTACCCAATCAGCTTAATCAAGAGTGGATCAAGTTACAAAATGATTTAATTAACATAAATAATTGCACAGTACCAAGATGGATACAGAGCAGAGAGATAGATAATATTCAATTACATGGGTACTGTGATGCGTCGACGAAAGCATATGCATGTGTAATTTATGCAAAAATAAATTGTAAGATAACTTTAATAGCATCCAAAACTAGATTAGTACCAAGAAGTAAAGATATATCTTTGCCAAAGTTAGAGCTGAGTTCCGCACTTCTTTTAGCAAACCTCATGTCGAAAGTAACTAAATGTTATGAGGAGCACAAATTGCAAATATACGGATGGACAGATTCCATGGTGACATTGGGTTGGTTACAGGGTGATCCGTCACGATGGAAAACATTCGTCGCGAATAGAGTCAATAAAATAGCAAAGGTCATCTCACCACAAGAGTGGCGTTATATTAAATCAAATGATAATCCCGCGGACTGCGCGAGTCGGGGAATTACAGCATCAGCATTATTAGAGCATCCTTTGTGGTGGCAAGGACCCCCACAACTAATTTCATTTGAGTCTAGTAAAGAAAATAATTCAAAATTTGAGACAAATCTTGAAATAAAACAATTAACCGGTGTTATACAGTCTAATTTGGAAAATTCAGTAATTGATAACCTTTTAGAACGTTTTAGTTCATTACCAAAAATTATCCGCATTTTGGGATGGGTTTTGCGACCTTTAAAACATAAAGGTGTAAAACGGAACTATCTCACCGTAAATGAATTGAAACAAGCTAGGCTTATTATCATTCGTAATGTACAAAGACAACACTTTGCAAGCGATATTGACGCGTTACATAAAGATAATAAGGTTCATAATAAGAGTCATTTACTAAATTTAAATCCGTTTATCGATGAGCAGCAAATAATTAGGGTTCGCGGGAGATTGGAAAAAACCATTTTAAACATAGAAATGAAGCATCCCATAATTTTGCCTTATGAAAGTCGTTTAACTAAACTTCTTATTTGGGAAGCTCATCAAAGTACATTTCATGGAGGAGCTAGACTAACGTTATCATTTTTACGACAAAGGTATTGGGTAATAAGTGGAAACAGAGCAGTGAAGAAGGAAATAAGGAATTGCATTATTTGTAGGAAAAATGCTCCAATCATACAAAAACAATTAATGGGAGATTTACCAGAAGCAAGGGTAAACCCTGCTCCAAGTTTTTATCATACTGGATTGGATAATACAGGTTTTATAGACATAAAAGCAAATAAAGGGCAAGATAAGTTAGTTCGTGTAGTATCCCTAAAGACAAAAAATGGATATTTAAAAAGGCCTGTCAGCAAATTATCTTTCTTACCGTTGCCAAATAATTCGGAAACGCAAACACAATTTACAGATAAACAAACGCAGCCAAAAGTCTACATGTCGAAAAGTAGAGGTTTAAGTTTTATATCTATGGCAATTTCATTATTTTTATTTTTATCCCTAATGGTTCCGTCACAGTGCGCTATTAATATTACTCAATTTGATAAAGAAAAAGCATTATATTTTGATCAAATTCCTAGTGTTGTTAATATTGTAAGAGATGAATGGAAATTAATAGTGTATTATAATACGGAACCCTATTGGCAAGGTATAAGAACACTTAGCAAATACACTCGCTACTTAAGCAGTAAATGTGTGAGTGTCAATACGACTCAACCATTATATTGTGACGTATTGTTATCGCAACTTAATCACGGGTTCGAAGAACTGGCGTATTATAATCAGGTTTTGCTAGGTAAGCGTATTGTTTCTTACTCTAAACAGCGTCGACGACGCGGACTTATCAATGGGGTAGGTTACGTTGCTAATTCATTGTTTGGTATTCTAGATGAACGTTTTGCAGAACAGTATAGCAGAGACATTAAATTAATTAGATTTAATGAGAAAAATTTAGAAAAAATGATTAAAAATCAAACATTAATTGTTGAAGCAGAATTAAATGTTTTAGATAGGTTAAAAAATACGGTTGAAAGGCAACAAAAGTATGTGAATGAAAAATTGGTGCAAATGAGCAAAGGCATGTTTGAGTTAAAAAAAGAAATATTAAGTTTAGAAAATAATTATGAGTTTTCTATGTTATCAATTATAGCAAGTAATCTTTTGTCTGATATGAAAGGAGTTCAGAACTTTTTATTAGATATTGTAACTAATATTAATCACGGGATTTTTAATATACATTTAATCACTCCTACCCAATTAGCAAGAGAATTAAGCATTATTTCAGGTTATCTCCCGCCAGACCTAACATTACCCATTCAGAATATTAACGAAAATCTCAGGAAAATTTATCAACTCTTAAGTATCAAGGCGAGAATGACCGACAGTTATATGATATTTGAAATAAAAGTACCTTTGTTAAGTAGAGACGAGTTCGATTTATTTAAGCTAATACCGATATCTAAAAACAGGGTAGGTTACCAAATGGTTAGTATAAAACCTATATCAGCGTATGTAGCATTTAATTTGAAAGGGGATAGCTATATACCGTTTTCAGAGATAGATATTCGTGCTTGTACCCACATTCAGAACGTGTTGGTTTGTCGATTGAACACGCCCATTTATCAGCTAGAAACAGACGAGAGTTTATGTCAAAAGGACGAAAAAGGATCATGTATGGCTAGCATTACTGTATGTAGAAATCAATGGGAACTGTTATCTAAAAGCAACCATTATTATTTTCACTGCTGCGATGAATGCCCAGTTAAAATTATATGTGTGAATGAAATAACAACAAGGCGCCTAAAAAATTCTGGAGTGATAAGTATACCTTCCGAATGTTTGATCAAAGCCGAAAAGTTTACCATTTATCCACACAAATTAGAACAATCAAAGTTGGAAACATCAGCAAGGATCATTGTTCCGATATTTCACGAGTTAAATAATATAATTAACATCACTATTCCGGAAATTAAAGAGACGGCAGAAATGGACAGAAAAATGCAAACAGAACTAGAAATCATAAAGTCAAACATAACTGTTCTAAAGAAAACAGAAGTATTAGCAAATGCTGTAACTTCGAACGACATCCATCACTTTACTGTCATATACATCATGGTAGTAGCAATGGTCAGCATCGCAGGGGTAGCCGCGTGGCGCCACTGCCGCCGCAGCGGCCGCCGAGGGGCGGTCCAATCAGCCACGGCCTCCACCTCCATACACATTCCCGTCAGCGAAAATACAACGAGTAACAGACCATTACCACTGGCCCCTCTTCAGTCCATCATTACAGAAACGGCTAGTGGTGATAAAAGTGACGTTAATAACATTAGTGAAAGTGTTCGGTGCGATCAAAAACGTAGTCAAGTGATGTATTCGAAAATAAAATCCAATAAGACAATGGAGAGGAGTACTTCTCCATTTCCAAAACAGAAAAGTGAATTGCATAGAATTAATGATTTTAGTGGTTAAATATTTTTTGATGATTCAGTACTATAATTTTAATAAAAAGCAAGCTTAGGTTATTTTACTAACATATCGATTGTATGCTTCATCCATGTATCATTCCATCATTACTAACCATACGATAGTATTATAGATTTTTTTATAAATTCCCCCGGGAGTATGTACGGTTCAGTAGAACCGACATTGCATTGTCAGCAGTTTTACAATTAAATGTGTGTTTTATGTAAATTACGCCAATAATATCAGTTTGCGTTAAGACAGCAACCCGCGCACTCTCACTTATCATTTATCATACTAGCATAAGCAGAGTAACTAAATATACGTAATTATCATAGCAAGAATTCTATCATTTATTAGCATTAATTAAGTGTAAGGTTCTACACCCTACACTCTGATTTACAGGATTAAAAAAATGATTTTTTGTAGTTACCCACTTATCAACTCTGAGTGTCACAAATAACAAATCCTTGAGTATAAAATAATGAAACAGTTTGCAGAGAAGTACAATTGGTAGTGTTATGGCTGAAAGCGATCGTTTCCAGACAATATTTGGCGGGTAAGATCAGCAAATTTAGGATACACAGTCATTCGGGTAGACATTGTTTACTTACAATGATAGTTATTACATACATACAAACATATACTCACGACTGTGAATCCCTAGAAGGTGTAGCCAGAGCTAAGAAATGAGAAACTCCTCAGCCACTTTTGGAAAGAGTTTCAGTTCTGAGTGGTGTAAATATGGTAAAATAAAGGTTGTTGGCGATGGATCCCCAACCGCATCACCCAAAAGTCTCTTAAAAGCCCCAATACCGTTAGTCGCCTATTACGTACACCCACCGGCAAATGGGGTAGTGCTATTCTAAGCCAACACTACACAGCACCTAGTTATTAAATGAATGAATATTAT